>JAVJAQ010003883.1:0-111306 GCA_032362365.1 Zygogramma bicolorata
GTTTTCCCACGGATGTAAATAGTCAAGAAATAGAAATTTCTGTTAGCTAAAGATTAACGAATTCTAAAACGTGATTCTTAGCACAGATAGAAAGACTGCTCGATTCACAGTTCTTGAGGAAACCTCCTCGGAGATATAACATTTGATAATATTTCAGATAAGAAACGTCCATCGAAATAGAAAAAAAAAACTCCAATTTTTCTGCAGCATGTCTACGAGGTGACCAATTTTGTGAGTATCTTTGTCGATCCAAGGCCTCCTTTTGCACTCGGGAATAGACCGAGATTCCAAAACAACAATTGAAATTAGTGATTTCGATTTAAATCAAATCTTGTGGGCAACTTGAGTGATAGATACCCTTCGCAGCTTGTGAAGATTTTATAATAAATCGCATAATCTAAGGATATAGCTATTTTCGAACGAGGTTTCTGTTGATGAAGTCAACGTTAATGACCTCATATACGATTCTTTTCTATTAACATTTAATGATATAGCATAAATAATATGAAAATCAAAACTTGTTCGTGCAAGAAACTTTAAAACATTCATTAGGACTAATTGGATCATTTCGAATTCCATTAACGCTCAATGAAACTGGGAGTGAGTATGTGCTCAAACGTAATGCAAGTGATTGAAAATTATAGTAGTTACAGTGTCGTTTCAGTAGTCGGTCAAATGCCCGTTTGTACAGATATGTAATGATCTTTTTTCGAAAAATAATTCACATCAAGTACCACTGATAATCAAAGAAAAAATATGATAGATAAGTGTTCGTCTCCATCGTTCAAATTAGAGAGCTTCTGGAAATGATCCCAAAACACTTGATTTTGAGATACAGTTGAAAATCTCCATCATCAGGTTTAGGAATCATTATATTTTCCAGCCTCAAATAGTACATCAAAATAGTATACATCAGACACTCATTTGAAATGTCAATCAACCAGTTTGATTCTTGTTCACTAACCTTCGACAGTGCTGAATAGATCCTTATGAACGACTCAAAGACCACTGATTCACAGCTAAACATAGAGCAGGTAAGTTTGGAAGCATTCACTTGTGTATCATGTTTCAGATTTTGTATGGTGTCGAGTACTTGAACATATTTATTTTCTAAAAATTTTTCAACAGTGTGTAGCAGTTATGGTAATTTTCAGCTATCAGTTTTCTACCACCACACGACAACATCTTCTCAAATCTCGTGGTACTAGATGAGATGACAAATGATAAAGTGGTTTCTGGCTTCTTCAAAACTCCTTTCTTCCCACAGTTCTGTTCATCGATGACTCGTTGATATCAATACTTCACATCCTGATGACGACTGCCATTGCCCTTAAGATGCTTTGCTATTTTCGTTGGAATATCGATATCTCAAGGAAATGGAGAAAACAAAGGATATATATATATATTTGAGGAATGATCAAATGAGGGGGTAGAATAGGGTTGTAAAATTGAGGTAATCAATCATACATCGATTATGAATGTCACAACTACACAAAGAAGAACTGAATAATGCTCCAATTTGATCAACATAGAGACCGAGAGAAGGCAAAATGATTAAATTGTTACTGAGTAGAGAATTGTTCATAATCGGAAATGTTGATATCTCAGCGTTCAGGAAAATCAACCAGAATAACTGAGAAAATGAGAAAATAATAATTGAACTATGGTTGTTTCTATGAAGTATGTGTCGTTTCTATCTATTTTTTTTAATGTAGAATCTAGCTTTTATGTTTCTATTCGTCTTAGCATTTGGAAGATCTTCTGCACCCTTGTTCCAAGTGAATACTAACTCCAAAGTCATCTTTCAAATCAATTCATGAATAAAGAAACCTTTCCTATGGTGAGGACTTCATAACTGTCACTGTATCCACGATTGCACATCACATTAATTCCCATTGTCGTTTGTTGGATCACCCTGTAGCTTGAAATCAAGAAGCACGTTATTTAGTCTTTACGAGCAGACCTTTTGGGTCAATCGCCGAAACCGATGCCGCAACCAATATTATAAATCAGAAAGTGCAACGAAGCATGCTCCTCCAAGTGCTTTGACGTGCACGTCAACCCATGCTCACTGCTGGATTAAGTTACCGGAGTTGATGACATGAGATTTATTCATACAACCGTGATAGTTTTTCTTGTTGTCACCGAATATTTTATTTTTCATTCGTGAATGAACGAGGGATCCCGTGGAAGCCGAGAATGAGGTTAATGATGATGAAGACGCAGGTCCAATTCTGGCACACTTGATTGGGTTTGGAAAATTCATTCAGTAGGTATTCGAGTTCTGGAAGTTGCCAAGCACTAGATTCGAAACTATTCACCTTTCTGAAATTTCTTGTGGAATATAAGAAGTGATTTCATTTCCATACATTGATCAATCCCAATTCCAAGGAAAGAATGTAAAAACAGACTGCAGTTCATCTAGATAACAAAATGAAACAAAGCAATTTTATTGGATTTCTCATCTTCAACTATCATTAAAATATATTTATGTATGTTACTGGTTGAATCTTTTGCTTGAAACAGCTGGAGAAACGTTGAATATTTCTTGACTCGAAATCGTAAACCAACCAAGCTTATATAATAATTAGCATTCTTTGGTTTCTATGGAAGTCATGTCTGGGTTTTACTAGCGATGGATTCCATCAAGGTATGACTGCATTCTAATAAATTTCCTTCCAGTCCAACAAGAACTTGAACAACTCGCAAATCACTGGTATACGTTCAGGAGTTGATTGAGTAAGATCACAGGCATTCTATTAGGACCCCTTGATATTTGAGGGGTGTTTTTCCCATGAATCCAAGGTGTAGTTACGCGCAAACATGTCAGCGCAAGCTTTCATGGTGTTCAGATCCATCAGAAAGTTCCCAATGATAGGTTGATAAATAAAGGGTAATCTCAGGAATATGCCTATAGACGAAGGTAATATTTGGAGGTAACCTTTCCATACAAAGAAAATGGCTTTTTGTTGAGCTATAGTAGCTTTTGTCCCATGTTCTCCACATAAGGAAATGAGCGCAAGAAAAGAAGGTTCCACTACGCACAGCGGACATTGAGAACTTCTCAATCCAGGCAACCTCTAGAATTGGTAACTCATTGTCACCATGTCTGGATTCACTGGTAGCATCCATCGGAGTCGTCTATTTCGAAACTCTCAATCACAATTAGCAATATCTTTTCATCAAATAAATGCCTGAGATCCTGTTTCTCGAAAATATGCCAAGAAATATTGTACATCCCATCAGTTAATTATGTTTTATAGTAGACATATGAGACCAATTCTCAATATCGTTCTGCTGAGTTTGAGTTCAGTATCATTCTATTCGGAGAAATGTATTTCTGCTTGTTGTTGATACTTCACTCAGGAGCTCACCCAATTCCTTGAACATTCCCCTTTTATTGATATTTCCATGACAACTGCTCTTTTGATTTCATCAATCGTTCCACATTTTTTAGCAAATCCATCGCAATTTGGCAGGCGAATACTGTCTCTCCATCATCACACTCTGAGACTAGATTCTAGTTTTATTTCTTCCTTTCACAGCTCGTTTGTCGAAAGATGTCCCAAATGTAGAACAGATTGCCAAAAAATATGTTCTCCGCAAGGTACAACTTATTGAAATTTCAAGAAAACATGAAATAACTACTCAATGATATATTCTTAAATATTCTCACCGTATATGTAGTGCTGGCAAACGATATTCAAGGTATTCGTATCAAACGCTATCGTTTTCGATCGAAGTCCTTCAGAACAGGCCTTGTTACTACTTCCTACACCATCCCTCAGAAGCAGCATGATTATTCGTTGGCCCGTCAACCATGAAACTTGGCAGATCTATTTCCCCAATACGACAGGAGAAATTATTAGGATAAAAATATCTGCCTCGTAGAGGGATCGAACCCTCGACGATGAGCCAACTCATTCGCCAACCCACCCATAATATTCTGGAAATCAATTTTCCATTACTCTGGAAAAATTTGACTGATATTCAATGATAAATTTGAAGGAAACATTTTTTAAAATGAGAATCATCCTTTAGAAAAGGTCATTGTGACCAAATTCAACAGGTGAGTTGTGATAACAATTGTAAAACATTGTCTCTACCAAAGTATCACGATGAATACCACTATCATACATGTTGAAAGTCGTTCATAATCTGGTGTACCCAGCATTAACAAGGATTAAATTTTGACGAAAAACCCAGAAGGTGAAGGCACCTGTGTTAATATCTGTGGAATCAACTCTCGAATGCCTCTATCTCGTACGAAAACACTGGAAATAATGATAAATGTACACCGGCTTTCTCAAAAACGTCGTCGTTGTTATTTTTATGGTTATTCTTCCCGAAAGCGCTCAAAATTCAAACAGACCCCATAGTCTTCGGATATTTGCTTTTTATTTTACCTGTTGTAAGGTTTTTCTTTGGTAAACAGTAAATATTTGGAATATGTCACCCTGTTGCTAATCAGGATTTAACGTGAACTGTAGCCTTTTCTTCAGATGAATGACTTTCCGAAATTAACGGAGGGGTACACAAGGTGACAACAGTATGGGGTGTTCCTATTATAATCCCAAGAGTCATAAATCAATATCTAATCATCACGTTTCGGTAGTCAATCTTGTCTCACAACAAGTAGCAATTTGGGATGAAATCATACAAAAGTCTTGTCGACTAACAATGAAGAAAAAAATATTTTCAGACACATTTCCAATGTATACTTCGAATTGCCTTCTCATTTTATTATTTGTGAGAACAACAAAAGAATCAATGAAAATCATTTAGTGCCAGAGATCACTACTGTAGTTATTCTATTCTAGAATCGTGCTGTGCGGAACAAATAACGTTTTGATAATTATTATCAAATATCAGAGGTGCCAATAATTTAAAAAGAGTTTTATATCTTTTTATAGAGATCAACACCCTAATACCAAAGTGATATCACTCACACTTGACACATGTTTCATTAATAAGGTTAGTATCTTCAACACAAGAAATTGAAGCTTGTCGTGCGTTGAAAACAGTTGGATATTAGGATATTAGGTTGTTTTCAGATGTTTCACACTCACGCAAAAATTCCCAATCCTAGCTATTAGACATCAAAAAATGAATACATATTCTAGCTTGTGCAACATTCTCATAATTTCAATTGATAGAAAAATTTTATTTATTTCCACAGGTCATATTACTCCAGAAGGAATATACAGCAACTATTTTGATTTGTGTTTGAGGTAGGATTCAAAATTTTATCTGATGAAATCTTTCAGATGATGTGTCACACTTGGTATAATACCTTTTTTCACAACTCGAGTCGATGAGCATTGAAATGTGCTCTTCTGTGAATTATCAATTAGCTCTCTCTGATATTTGAAAATATTCGGGTTTCCCTTGAATTAAATAATCTAAAATTTTGGAAAAATACTCTATTCCTTGATACTTTTCGAATGATGTGTCACAGAAGGAATGTTGCAGTTTGAAAAAGGTGGGGGGTAAGATTGGGGGTGAAAATATGTGCCCTTGCAAACCTTCAGTTCTTTTTCCCAACGATTTATAATATCACCATCCACTTCTTGAATATTTAAGAAGATACATTTTCGTTGGGAAGCCCTGTACATGTATGCCAAATAAGTATACGGCTGGTTAATTTTTCAATAAAATATCAATGTCATAATTATTTATTATTTTATTGTATACCGATGCACGGCTCTGGTAACAATGGTCCGTATTGTTTGTCGAGCTACAGGAAAATAATTTTCTCCGGCCAGCAATACAGTTTCAATACAATAGAGCTTTTGTCATATGCTAATGGGATTACATGCCGAAAGTAGAGATATATACTCGGACTATACTTTTAATTTCTCAAATAATAACTCTTGTGAATATGGTCGATGAATTAAGATATGTTGTATGGGGATCACGTGAAAGTTATGAAGAAGCGAAATGCAGCTTTTGATTCAAATGAATGTGACTGAATATAAGGGTTCACCCAATTTTTCACCAATTATCAACACATGAACATGAGCAACATCTTTTCTTATATAATAATCTCATCTAATATATAATAATTATCATTATGAGTTTATGAGCCAGGAAATAATTATACAATAGGTAACAACAATTTAACAATCATGCTTGTTCTACTTTTTTCTAAACCATAAATATATCTTTATAAGAACAAGTAGAATTGCATTATTGATCACATGTTGAGATGAATACTTTTTCTCACTCATTTTAGAACTTGAAGCACCTACTGGAAAGTGGAAGCTCATCAGATGATAATTATTAACAATTTCTAAAACTGTTCCAGAAACTGATCGATGAGTTTGCTACCAACTTGCAAATTGATGAATGATTTCATGCAGTAATTAATTATTGCCAAGAATTCTCGAAACAGCAGTCTAGCTAGAAAGGTTTCACATTGTAGCGATGCCATTAAATTACTTCTTAAATTGCAAATGACGTTCTAGAAAGGAGTCAAACTAGCTTACTTTCAATTTCATCTTGGAAAATTTCTAAGCGAGTTCATCGTGAAATGCTTTGTATATCGAAAGGTCGAAAGGTACTTCTTCAAACCCGTACTGAGAATTTCAATCAGGTCAACCGTAACTATACAACATTGTTGCTTGAATTTCACTATGAAATCATGATTCCTGCAGAGACTCAAGTATCGTTGCATCACATGATTACATCTTATCAAAGTGTAAACCATAAACTATCTTCCTCGAGATCTGTATCTTCTTATATCCCCCTGCAAGATAGAACTACTGAGCGGCACATCTAAAAATGGTTGCCTACGCTGAAGAGCATCACGAACTTTTCAAATGAAGATTATAAGGTTTTGAATTGAGGGAACTACAGACTGGTGGGAGGCACATAAATGAAACTTTGTTCTATTATCTTGATTCCGTGGTTGAGGTTGGAGAAAAGTTTTGTTGTTAACTCCTCCGCTAATATATCAGTGAGTCAATTAAGAACAAACAAATATCAAGGTATACTGTATAGAACTGAAAACATCGATAAGGATATTTTTGATGAAGGAGAAAATGTTGATAATTATTGGTCAGATTTGTCTGATAGGGCGGACGCCACATGTAAAGAGAGCAAAACTGTTCGACTCAGTTGGTTAAATGAAGGACGTTAAAACTCATTGTATCCACTGGTGGTTAGATAAAGTCTTCTAGAAATATAAATATCACCATTACCAAACTTCACACAAACGAAACGCAGTATCAATAAGTATCTCAAAATACTTGAACAAATATCAATAAATAAAAGATTTATTTCGATAGCGTAATCCATGACAAGGTATTAATTTGATGTCCCTCTTCTCGGGGACTGGCTGGACTTTGGCTGTATTTCATATGTGATAAGTGTACTAATTGGATAAAACAACAGTCATATCAATTTCTACTGAAAATACACTAATTATAAAATATCTGTGAATAATTTGAGGAACTTCTTGGGGTGTTCTCAAACAAAACTTATATAAAATAATTGAAAAAATTGTTGTTCTAAAATCAATAACGAATATATATATATATATATATATATATATATATATATATATATATATATATTCATAGTTGTGAAAAGTGTCAATTTATATATCAATAAAATATACCATAAAAAGTATATTCATCAAAACCATTTTTTTTTGTTATTACTTCAAGCAGAACCTGTGCGGGTAATAGACGAACGTGATTATTATCGATCGGTATTACGCCCTAATCATTATTGGACAGAGCCGCCAATGGAGTCGAAAGACTAAGCGCAGCAGTTAGCGCTACACTTCTTTAAAAGCTGCTAGACAAGCTCGTTTTCAATTCGGTATGTTAATGTGTGAGATGTTTCAAATAGAAGGATTTATTAACCAGACCACCATACGCGCCGAAATCGAATTAGGAAAATAAGTAGAATTTTTCGACAAGAGAAATTTTTTAATGGATTGTTTCGACTGAGAAAAAACATTTGTTTATCTCTTCGGAGAACTAGATCTGGCTATGACCGGTGAATGGGACCGCGTCTGGAATATTTATGGTCCATGGATATACAGGGTTAGCCAGAAAGTGGACGATGATAGAAAAATTATTTTTTTCATTTTATCATCCATTCATCATATCATATTACTCCTTATATCTCCTCTCTTTGAATACCTTTTCGAGTGGCAAAATCTTATAAGGACAACGTTATCGCTTGTCGTAGCACTCCGGACGACTTACTGTTTTTTCGCTAGTTTTTCTGCCATTTCAAAGGTAGGAAAGCCTGGAGAACGTGAAATAGTGTCCAATAGTCAAAGTCTTCTCCATAACTTCATTGTCTGATACGATAGGGTTAAGACAAAGTAGACAGAGAAAGACTGTAGTAGTATTTTGTTGGAACTTCAATTCGTGACGATTTTTCTGGGTTCGTTTATACTCCGAAGAACGCTAAACTATTTTCATTAACTCCACTTTACAAATACAACCACTGCACTGACTCCAAATAGAGTAGGAGTTGGATAATAATTATTCTTCGGATCAGGTTGACATTGAGATTGGGGTTCCGCAAGGTTCAGTTCTTGGCCCTGTTTTATTCTCATTCTACATAAACGATATAGATAGACTTGCTGTTCCAGCGTCATTTATTATGTACGCCGCTGATACGCCTTTGATTGTTTCGAGTGGGAACGATCTTGAATTGAAATAAATTTGTACAAGGACTATAATAAATTTGAATGAATGATTTTCGGCGAATTTTCTGTTTATGAATCCTGAAAAGACGCAATGTATTAGATTTCATACCAGGCAGAAAATGTGCGAAAGGCTTGTCTTCTGCGATATCGCAACCAATGAAAATTCAGTCAAATTTTTGGGAATTGATTAAGATAGTTGTCTATCATGTAGGAGTCACTGTGAGTGTCTGATCTCCCAACTAAATTCCATTGCTTTTTAGCTGAGAAGCCTCAGAAATACCTTGAATAGAGATATGTTGGTCAAGTTATATTACGCACAGGCAAATAGTAAAATTCAGTATGGAATTTGCTTTTGGGGTTTATCTTCCGCAGCAAAAGAGGTATTTGTTGCTCAATAAAGGGTACTAAGGAGTATGGTAGGACTCAGTAATAGAGAGTCATGTGTTAACATTTTGAATGAACCAGGGATCTTAACTCTACCTTCCCTGTTTATCATGGAGATATGCTTGTTCGATTTCAAGAATTTGAGTAAATCCGAGAGCAGTTTGGATATTCACAGTATGAACACTAGGCAAAAAAATGCATTAGTAGTACCTACCATACTTCACAAGATATATTTGTTCTAAAATTATGCAATGTGTTACCTTTAGATATAAGGGAATGTCAGTCAGAATTAATATTTAAACATCATTTGAAAAAGTTTCTTGTCGATAGATGTCTTTATAATGTGGATGAATTTCTGTGAATTTTGATATCGTGTCTTATCCGTACTTATTTTTTGTGTTGTTTGGCGTGTAGCTCATTTGTTTCTTGATGTTTTGAATTAGGAAGGGAATGGATTCAATATGCCTATTCCTATACAATATTGTGTTGTCCTAAAGGAGAATAAATAAATACAAATACAAAAATCGCTTACAAAACACCTAGACTTCAACATCCAACACTCTTTACTGGAAACTTCATATAATTTCGACGCTCCAGTACTCTCCATTCAGCTCCACTAAGTTCTACTTCCGCTCAATACTCCTACCAAAAAACTCTGTATACTGGTAACTGCCGCTACCTGATGAATTAGATTTTTATACAGTCTGATCGAACACAGTCGATTTATCTAGCCATTCCATTCGCGCCTGAAACTTCTACAGTTCCGCGCCTTCGACTTCGGGAATATTCGCGTGGCGAACGTCTGGCGTTATTTAGATCCGCCAGCCGATACAGGTGAGAATCCCGTGGAAATATGTTTTTATTTTGCTCAGCGGCAACGTTTTGAGATTCATTTCGATTCGGTAACAATATCAAATGAATGCCGATAATTGGTTATGAATAAACGAATAATATCAAACTGGAAGGTACTTTCCAGTACAAAATCAGATATTTCTATGGCTTCTGACGTATTATCATTCATTCCATCTTTGACAGATCCATCACACTTGATCAGACGAATACAGTTCTCTCATCTTTCTTTTGTGAGCCTGGAGACCTTCTGAACTTTTCTCTCTTCCATAAATTTGAAACAAACCTCGGAATTGTTTAAATGTCCCCTATCTTGGTTTTCACGATGTTCTCTGATCATATGAAAGATTTTCCATTTCTGTGAATCCAATTAAATAAAAAAGTCTGTGCTCAGACATTATCTGATTAGTTCCTTGGTAATATTTCTACGGAATTTACACAATTGCGGTTAGTTAATGATAATAATCATCAATAATTGTCGAAGAATATATTCATAAATGGTTGTAAAAGAAGCCTGTCCCACGAACAATCATCGCTAATGCAAAATACTTTTATGGGTTATCAAAGTTAACAATTTAATTTTTACGCAGCCACTAATTACTATGTAACTTATGTAACTTCATAATTTTGTGCATATCTATTTATTACCCACAAATACATCATTTATTATAGCACCTACACCTACTTTGGCTTTTATATAACAACTTTCATTAAATGCGGTTGACTCTTTTGCTTTACCATAGGCGGCGCTCCAGACATATAAACAGGACTTTCGTATACTAAATTATAATATAATATGCGATATCTCGATTTCACAAAAAAAACTGATGAATAATTCATTTTGTTTTCTGATCGAATATAAGTCAGAACAAAAAGGCACGGCCCCAGAGAAAGTCTAAGTTATTCAAATCGAAGATTCTGAATTGAAATGCCAAGAAAATGGAATATGCAAAAACACTATTAGAAATACATCGGATAAAGTGTTTTTTCGTATTCCAAATAATGCGAACGTACGAAAACGTTGGTGTAAGTTATCGTGTTTAAATTGTTGTGAAGACCATTTAAATGTAAGTGTGCTACATTTATATCCAGCTGAGTATGAATCAGTCAGAAGTGAGTTTTCCATTAGCTATTGAGCGGTAGAAAATTCGTTTTGGAAATAACATAACCCATATCGATTTGAAATATACATCAAATCACTCGATATTTATACGATATTCGGAAACAGTAAATGAATGTATCATATATTAGTGAAACTCAATAATATAATATTATGTATACATCATTCTGATTCATACATAAAATAGGAATTTTAGTGCAATTTCAATAAGAAATAGTTATGTTGTGGTATATTATGAACTGCTCTATGCATTCATGATACAAATCTATGTTGTGGACTGAAACTATATCATATATAACATGGTAATTGCCTTGCAACTTTCACTCCTTTGACTCTGCTTACGTAAAATCGAGAGTTGATACACAATATGATGTCATTTTGTTACCTCTGACGTGATTTTTTCTTGCGACGATTCGAGAATGAAATATTTGAGACATATTTATATTTTATGCATATTCCCTATAAGTAAAACACAAAATTATATCCGATAGTGAAGCCAGAACAAGGGCTTATCATCTGCGAAAAGATCAAAATGAACCTGAATCTACAAATAAATGAATATATAAGGAAAGAAACAATTGATAAATAGTAACAGTTATTATCAGAATATGATTGTAGAAAGTAACTTTCGAACAGTCATGGTCAAACTAAACTTGGATCCTTTATTATCATTTCAATTTCTTGACCCGCTTTCTCCTTTTTTAGAATTCGATAATCATTTCATATAATTGTTCAAATTTTTTCTACCGCTTCTTCTTCTATTTTTTTCCTTATATATGAATTTAAATTATCACATTTTCATACCCATTTTATATTATGACTTATCAAAGCTCTAACCTCTCATATTTTCCACCCGATGGCGTTTTTTTCAACATGGAAGTTTGAACCACTATAATTCAAAAACAGTTCAGTTTTATACTCTCGAAAGAATGTTTACCTCACTAGGAACAATGTTGAGTTAAATAGACTTCTATACATTAATTGGCCAAAAATATTACTACAAATCACTACAGACATCGATAGCCTAGAGTTTAAAAATGTGTGGGGCTATTTTGATAAAAACATATATTTGAAATAGCACAGAATTCCATTGGTTCACCACATCGTGAAAGATATAAACGTTATTCGAAATCAAATTCCTATGTGAGACGAACTTCACTGCCTCATTGTTCTCGCATATCTCGCCAAGGTGAGGTTAACCCGATGGTTTTTTGAAGTTTATAAATGTTCAACATCAAGATTCGGAGTAGCTTATCTCAAACCATCAAAAAACCATTATTAATGAAATAGAACAGTATCTTTTTGAAATATAAGATGGGGCCTACACATTTATAAAGTTGAGTCAGCCCGACTGTGAAAGGTCAATTCCGCTTGAAGGTTTAAATTATTGTGTTCCGTTGACTGAACTGGGCTCTTGAAGGAGATGGAATTGGAATAAATATCAATTGTTGATACCATTTAGAGATCTTCAATAATATTACTCACTTTATCTGAGTCAATCGGTAATTTTCGCATTAGTTTATTCAGTAAAGTGCTATGTTTTCGAAAATTGTCCTTCCACATCATGTGATATCAAATATGAGAAAGCTCTGATCTTGATATTGGTGTCTGGGTATTCACTGTGCGATTTCTAGCGTGTGGGAGGGAAAAAAGCCAAAAAGGGGGCTAGGCTTCGACATTCCAAATAGATATCAAGTTCATTTCATGTTTATTATATCGATACTAGCAGAATACAAGCAGTATTCAAAACACTATTGAATTTTATGAACGAATACTATGTATAATGTACCAAAAGTCTCAGTCCATTCTGAAAAAAATTCTGTAAGTGATATTTATTTCGGATTGGATATAAAAATGTCATGATTGCTGAAGAATCTTGATTTTTTTCCCAAAATTGCGATTATTTGAATTCGAGTGATTCAAATTGGCACAGACATGAAATTCATTTTTGTGAAAACGCAAAAATAACAATTAGGTACTCGAAAACGGTGAAGAATCAGATCTCATGTTATACGAGTATAATAATTGAATATTTTGTTGTGATCATCAAATAATCATTGAACAAAGTTGTTGGTATCAGTTATTCAAATACATTAACCATTCTTTTATCACATTGTCATAGGCTGAATAGATGAACTAGGCAATGCATTTTGTATTGGAACATACCGAAATAGGTGAATTGTCACCCTGATTAGAAACAGCCTATATAAGACGCATGGAATATCTCGATTGACATTGGGATTTTGAACTTTCAATAAATGAATGTTGAGGTCAGAGTATTGAAAGTACGAAATATTTTCTGGATGAATCCAAATATCTTAGAAAACTAACCACTCTTTCTCATTGAATACATTATCTTGAATTCCAACCCCAAAAAACAAATGAAAGTTATTGAATCCAGTGATGGCTAAGGTTATTGAACAAATCAATCTATATATTACGTTCAAATACTGAAAGGTGTGGTATAGAATATCTTCAAACATTCCATTTTAGCCCACATAACCAGAAAGTTACTCTGAACATATATGGAAAAATAGTAATTATTCACTTTGAAAAATTGTGCTCATTTAATTTTCAAGAGACAACTCTGTACGTCATATTATCATCGAATCAACACGGCTTATCTTTTCAACTAGTGCGAATGAAAGCCTATTTCATTTTTTGGCACGGTTTTGATAAGCCTAGGAATAAAAATTGAATTCTAATAATAGAATGTATTAACCGTACTTAACTTGTCAAACAATGAGTGATAAAATATGCTGGATGTCCGGGCTTAGCAAGGGGAACAGCCGCTTTTTTTTAATCTTCAACCTAATTTGTATTATTTGCTCCACAGTTACTGACATCTTTATCTTGGGCAAATAACTCGGTTTGATATCAATATTTACTCTAATAGAAATGTTAGTTTTAAAAGCTTTATTCAACATGGTCGCGAGCACATTTCAGGACATGCATAACAGCAGGGTAAATATAAAGAACTCTCTCTTAATTTCCTCCAAGACAAACGGGCACATTTTGAATAAGTGAATGATAACTCTAAGTTGCTATCTCTTAAATAAATCAAATCCTTTATCGCCTTCAGATTTCTATTGAAAAAACAACTCTGATGTTCAGAGAACATGGTGTGAACGAAAATAATATATATTAACAAGGGGTCCAGCAAAGTGAGTGAATTTGTAGTTAGAGTGAATGGAATACTGAAAAAACACATAATAGAAAATGTTTATTCCAATCAATCACATAATATTCTGGCGTAGGAACAAGGATCAATTTGTCACACCTGATCGATCCTGGATGAAAAAGCATATTCAACAAGAACACTACAGTTTTCAGTACGATTCCCAAAAATAATGGTTTCTCAAAATCGCGACACGTATTTCGATATACAATAGTTTCCGTTGTCGGACATACTGTACACTTCTAAACAGTGTACCCCATACATTTTTGGCATATTCACGATAATATTCTTGGGAAAGTTGATGGTAATTCATACATCCATGCAGTACTGTGATAAGAATGTTTTTCCACACATCCATGCAAGTCATGCTATCTTGTATTATTTGAAAAAGTATACCTTGAATTTGTATTTCGAGAGATGACCTACATGAAAATTATTACTCTACCCAGCAAACATTGAAGTTTTCATATATGAAGTAAAATGCAACACGTAATTTTCATTGCACATTACGATTTGTATCAGAGGCAGGCTGCAAAAAAAATTGGTCCGAAACTGCCGTGCAATCTATCATCTCTCGTGTGAAAGAGACCTTTTCAGATGTGTTTCTCAAAAAAACTTTTTGTGCGAACAAATTATATTATTGTTTTCTATTTCGGATCTGTAGTTGTATTCGATCAAAGGAACTCACCTACCAAGCTGGTATCTAGACAGCTAACAATTGTCTATCACGTAAGGCCAACCAGATAAATTTCTGTCATGACTGGAGTTCGAACTCGAGCGATAGGCAGTGAGACGAAAAAATCCAAAACATAAGTTCGTATTGACCAAGTATTCTGTCGCAATATTCAGTTATATCATTACACAATCGTCTTAGTTCAAGTATCAATATTCTACCAAAAAATATTTTTCTTTATTCATAAAAAATGTTTCTCTTGACACTCCATCGCAGTGATATTTTTCTTTTGAAAGTATATCCAACATTTGTTATGTGGTGAGATATATCGTCTTCTCTCTTCAAGCAAATGAAGCATTTACTATTCCTCTTTCTCACTCTCCTTTTGATAACACATTCATTCATTCATTGCGAAACGCGAAATAAAAATGTTTCCGGCTCTATATTAATGTGATGCATTATGAATATACATCGAACACAACTGCCCCCGAAAGGACACCTTGTGGGTCCTAATTTCCAAGGTTACTCGTCTCACTATCAGTAAATTGGATTAAAGTGAAAACAAAGTGCACAACAAGGCACCACTTTCGGTTTCCTCTCTCACAATCGCCGCAAAGCCTTCGACGCTTTATCCTTGTAATCCGCAGATAAAAATACAGTTTTACATGTAATTAAACAATCGTAAATGCGATCTCGAGGAATATCATTAATCCCATTAAAATTGTTGAACGTTCAGTCAGATCGGCTGGTCATTTAAAAAGGGGTAGTGGGTACAATTAATGATGAAAGATCAAAGCTATTCCTATATTTGTATAAATGAGATTCATTGAAACAATAACCGCTTTGGTAAGGAATGCTGACCTACCTCACGGACACAGGGACGGACTCGCGTTGAATGACCTGGCTTGGTTCTTGGTAACTAGCATTGATGGAACTGATGGAATTGGCCAAACTTGATGAAAATTCACGATAACGTTTATGAAAAAGCACTTAATTGGGTGATTTTCATTAGACAGTTAACGAAACCAATACACGTGTGTCACTATACGATAGCTTCTTCAGGCTTGGTATGGTATTAATATGATGAATTTTATAATCGAAACGATAGTTCATTCTGATATACATTTTCATATGAGTATTCCAACACTAATGAAACTATCAACTCAGAATTGAATATCAGAATATCGTAGAATTCCGCAGAAATGAATGAGCATTTTTTGAAAGTACTACGTAGGTGTGGAGGGGCACAAATTTCATTTGAAAACAAATTCGTTATTTTCCGAGTTAGATATTAGATATTAACCGAATTTTCCCAATGAAGTCAAACTTTAATTGAACTCCGAGTTCGAAGTGAGAATTCAACAAAATTTCGAGATTGAGGTCGGATTTTGTTGAATTCTGACTTCTAAATCGAAATTCCCTAATTATTTACAAGAAAGAGATAGAAAGAAATTGATATCAGCTTTGCCTTAATATCTGCAAAAAATTTCACTTTTATATACTTCCGTTGAAATAAATGATTTCTTACAGATACACGGGCACTGAGATGTGAAATATCTGTAACGTCTAGTTTAATTCATCAAATAATGAAATACAATCAATAAGACAAGACGAGAGGTACAATTTTTCGTGTATGATTACAGAAAGAGAAGTCCTGTAATGTTCAAAGAACACCGCGTGAATTGAGGGACAGGAGGAAAATAAAGATTCACTTTTCTGAAGTTTGTGAGCGTCAAGAAAGTTCCGAAGCTCAGCTGTTCTATTGAAAAAAGATCCCTGAGAGTTTTTGATAGAGGATAATCCCTTCGGGAATCCAAAACTGAGAATTGAAGGAATGATGCAGCCTCGAAGGGAGATAGTTTCAAGTTCAGGAAATATAAGAATTTTGGATAACTATACCTTCTACCCACTTGCTATGAAAACTTTCGTTGTTGTTGGCAGTGAAGCATTGTAGTTCATGAATAAAATTGGTGGAAACAACCATTAAAACTCACGATTCCAGAGCTATATCTTTTCTCATTCGATGAGTCAGTGTCGTCATCCAAAGAGGGAATACAGATCAAATCTTTAGCACTCTTCCTGATACCCGAAAAGTTGATGGAATAGACGTTTGATCTTCAAGTTGTAAACCAGAAGACAAAACCTTCACCTCAAATGAAAAATAAACTTCAATAGAGCAACCGGAATTAATAGAAAAAATAGTAAGTAGTGACGAAATAGACGATACACACCCATATTCATCTACCTCTCCAGAGATCCCAAGATCAACCTCAGCTCTATTCAACTCAGTATCGAACATTTTGAATTCCAGTTCCTTGTCACACCTTTCCAGTGACAGACCCATCATCTTAGGAGAGACCACTTGGAAGACAGTGGTGGTGAGCAAAACCAAGACAACTTCAAAAACAACAGACCCATAGAATACTGCCAAAACACTCGGTCTGACTAGATTGAAGAATATCGGGAACACTTGTTTTACGAACATTGTCATTCAATATATATCTAATAATCATTCAGAGTCCTTGAAGAAAGTTGCAAAAGAGAATCCATCCCTTGAATAACACGAATGTTACGTGATCACGTAATGTCCAGTATCAGCATCCTTAGTTTGCCACCCTAGGACAAATGCGTCACAAAGGCTGATGATGAATGTTGCTGAGACAATAGTCTCGGAACATTGTTTTTTGTTTGAAACCGAGGATTCTTCAAGAAGCATCTGTTTCAAGTAAATACGCCCCTGCATAGTCTGAAGGCGCGTGCTACCACGGTTATTGTCAAGGCTAGAGTGCCTAATGAAAATAAGTGTATAAAATGAACTATCGGAAAAAATCGGAATCTTGAAACATTTCTATAATCGTTCTTTGGGGGATCGTAGCAGCAGCTCGGTACGAGTTTGATGACATTATTCCACTATTTGAAGAGGAGATAACATCGACACTTGGCAAATACCTTTTTTTCGAATATGAAACGTTTAAAGCGAGAATTTTTTGCCAGGTATCCCCTCGGGTACTCCTTGTAAGGCGGTAATGTATAATGTGTTAGTTGTTCTATCGAGGGGAATGAAAAACTCATCGAGTGGATGACAGACCTGTCAAACCGCCTCGGTTATGTATTTATAACTGTTCGGTGCGACTTGTGAAGCTTCAGATTGAGTTTCTTATTATCCTTATAAGACATATTACTTTGTTTCGTGCGATGTTGGGAGTATTGCGAAGAAATAGTCTTTTTTGTGTTTTCAACGTGAGACAGAAACAGTTAGAGTGTTTGGTGAACATTCTTTTGATGCATTGCAATGACATACCTCAAGGTTCTGTTTTGGGACTCATATCTGAATCATAAATCGAAACTACTGTGATAAATTCGAAGTATAAAAATGTTTATCTAGAGGGAAACTACTAGAAGCTCTAAACCAGTACTCTACGTGAATACCACCTCAAAAATTTCAAAAAAAATTTCAAGGATATACATCCAACTTCGAAGTTGGCAATAGAAATGTTGAAAATGTTTGTCTTTTTAAACCTATCGTCTTAGTTTTGGTGAGATGTATTCCAATAGTCGTTCAGAGTTATCTCAGAACTATTTTGTCTTATGAAAAACAACAATCTCGAGTTAGAAATCATTCACATACATAATAATCCATAGGTACTCTTGAAAACCAAGTCCTGCATGACTATTCTTATATATGTAGACGTCAAAAAATAAATTGATCACTCAATCGCTCTCCAATAAATCGAAAATGTTCATGGTAGATGTTCTTAGTTGATTTCTAGATGAAGGTAACATTTGATTCCATTTTCAGTGACGTTAGTTCATTATAAAAAAAGTTGCATTCTCACAATGAATTGAAACTCATCGTGTTTAGAACTAGACATTCATATTTATATCAAAAAAGATGATTAGACTTTTTGAATTCCTTCCATTAACTCTTCATTGGAATAGTAATAGTAAATTCATATGATCACCAATCAACAAGATTCACAGGTGATCTTCAGTAGTGAAGAAACAAACCAAATCAACATTCGTTTTTGATGACTCAGTGATAGAAAATATACACACAAATACAATTGGAAAGCAGAATATGTAATCCACTGGGCCACAAAGGCAACCAGGCTTTGTCGCCCAATTGTCAATGCTCGGTTCTCTCAGGAGTAACTCTAGTATTTCTTGAATGATAAACAAACAAATGATTTTGCTTTTGGTCTTCCCAACGTGTAGAGGTCAGCTATTCGCCTTTCGCGCGGAAGACCAGGATTCGATTCCCCGCCGGGCCACCGTGCTAGGTGATCGCACGTTAAAAGGTAAGGCCTCGTTGATCCATTGCTCGAACAAGTTTCGAATTCTGAAGGTTGAACGAAAGAACCTATAAATTTATTAGTTTTGAATTTATCCTCAAAATATCAGTATTTTTCTGTCATCTTTGAAAACGGTGTCAATATCTCTTTGATATATAACAAACCCCTCTACATACATTGGATAAAAGAGGTGAAAAAAATTCTATTCGAATATCAAGATATATTTCGTTCATGAATTCCTCATTGTTCTCAGTGTCCTATAATCAGAGGTTACGAGAAGCTCAATATCAATTGGATTCAGATTCCTGGTTGTCCTTCATTAAGTTGGTTCTGATAACCGAGTTTGAAAGGTGATAATAACGAATGCATGAACTTTGGTCGTAGATAAAATTGTCTAGATGTTGATCAAAGCCATATATTTTCGAAAAAAATGGGTTTCATATTTCATATAAACTTATGAATCATTCAAATTCCTGTACACAAATATTGAATGTGATAGTGAATAAAATGTATGTTCGAATCGCAACTATTTATTCGATAAATATTGCCATAAAAACAATTAGGAATCTTCTCGAAATAGCCTATTTGTGTTTTCAGAGGTGTTTTCCATAGAATCCAGATGAAAAACAATGTTACGTTATAATAACATTCTGGAATGACGAAGGTGAAAATCTAAAGTAATCAAATGCGTTTTATGAATAGTCTGAGGAAATTATTCCTTTGGTTCATGAAAACAGTAGTGTTCGATAGGGCGAATACTCACCATTTTGAAACAAACTTGAGATCATTCGATGTTGTCAAAAGTTGGCATGAAAAAAAGTTGTTGAGACGAAAAATGTTTTTTGACTGTTATATGAGGAGTTGGTAATATATTGAAGGATTTACGAGGCCTTACCTGGCGGGGATTTCAACCCCGGTCATCCGCTTGAAAGGCGAACGTGCTAACCTCTACACTATAATTTCTACTCATTTATTTCTCGTCTTCTGGTGTTTTTTTAAGTTCGGCTCTTCTTATTCTCAAAGGTCTTGATGTTCCGCCACCACAAACTCTACCACATGCACACTCTACCTACAAACTATAGACAAATTTTCCTTTTTTTCATTTCGTGTTCAAAGGTTTGTTTCTACTCAATAGGGATCTGATCGTGTTTCCTATTTTGAATATCGTCCTTATATTGAATCTATTACTTCACGTTTGTTCTCATAAACTATGGAGTACCTGGATGACCGAGCCTTGCTCGGTATTTTTTCTAGTAAGTAGTGTTTTATGGAAAAAATTTTTAGATACGAATTACATACTGATGAAATATAAATGATGTTTATTGATCTTACCGATATAATAATAAGAAAATATTACTGGTTAGGTCGGTCGGTGAGGCTATGTGGTCCAAGGCGCGGTTTTTTATTCAATTTTGCTAATTCACTGTTGGTTTGAACCACGGTCAGGGCAAAATTCTTCTGACAGCCTCGGTGCGATAGGTGATAATTGTTAGTTGCCGACCCAGTAGCACTGTTGGTTTTCCTACAGTTGAAATATCAACTTCTCTACCGTCAAAATCGGTAGAACGCCCAAGAGCACTTCGGCACCCGTCAGTCAATGTTTCAGGACAAAGCATGTTATGTATAGAAAAATAAACTTCTGTAGTGTTTCAAATATAAAATATATACTACTTACTGCTGACTTTTGTGTAGAACTAATAGAGATCGACATTTTTTGTGTACATTTTGTTCGTCTATAACGAACCGTTTAGTCAGCGCACACCGTTAAAGCTTCACATCTCGCCCGCTTTTTTCCGACTTGAGTTACTATTATTTCCCACTGAATTTTTCGTTCATCCATCGTAAATATAACCACTCATGAATATTATAGCTTTCTGTTAAGTGAAATAATGTTCATGATCGGATCAGTATTTCCGAAGATTACCACCTACAAACAAAGTCAGAAACAAACCTCTTTATAATATTAGTATTGACTCAGATGTCAGGAGTAACTGAGGAGTAAAAAAATCAGAGAAGCATTAGCGTCAATAGAATCAACGATGACTTGGCGTGAATGATATCATCGATCTATTTTCATCTAGTATTCAGATGTCAGGAGTAACTATTCCTACAAAGTCAAATATCTCTATGCTGGAAATTACGATCAGCAATATAATCTTTCATGGGAAAAACATGTGAGATCGTTTGCCAAAGGTGCTTCCCAAAACCTTGCATTTCTATTTCGTGCAAAGAAATACTTCATCTTGTCAGCTTCTAATGATCTACAAGGAACAGCTTCGTCCACTCTTTTGGAATATAGTTCTCTTGTATAGAGCTTGGCACCGAAACATTCATTCTTTTTTATTCTATCCAGAAAAAGGCACTCCGTATTGTTACTGATTCTTCGCTCACAGACTCGCTCACTCGCGTTGAAACAACGTAGAAAGTTCGGAGACTTGTCTTTCTTTTATAGATATTTTCACGGTCGATGTTCTTCTGGATTGTCGTCAATCATTCCACCCTTGGCAGTATCAACACGGATGATCCAACTAGTGCAGAATCTCCATCCCTTTGTTGTGAGCTTGGAGACCTGACGCACCATTCGTGCTCGTATTATCAATAGAACAGCTGAGCTATTTATTATTGGAATTCCTCACCGAAGGAAGTTTTTCCTGAGGTTCATTCCACCCTTGCCAGTATCAGCACGGATAACCCGACGAGTACGGAATTCCTACCCCTTCATTGTGAGCTTGGAGACCTGTCCAGCCTCTCTTGCTCAGGATTTTTTTTCAATAGAACAGCTGATCTTTGTAACTCCTTACCGAAGGAAGTTTTTCCTAAGGCTTACAATCTTCAGGAATTTGAAGTTAATGTTAATTCCTATCTCCTGTCCCTTGTTTCAAGTGATGTTTTTTGAACATAACATGGCTTTATTTTTCAATGTATTTTTATTTTTTCTGAATGACTATTATTAAATCCCACCAAGTTTATTTCAAAATTTCTTGGCTTTCACAAACTTCATTCATTGCGACTCGATTTATAGCAGGTTTCAATAGAAAATGACCTTTTTGGACCACTATCTAAAGCATTCAGAATTTCTAAAAAACTTTTGAAGCTTCAAATAACCTGTTATACCAATTATTGATTGATTGGGAAGCTTTTGTGGAAAATTCAAATAACCAAAAACTTTTTCAGATCATAATCGAACGACAATCAGCGATCACCCAGTATTCGAAACGAAACCAAGCATGGACTGAGCAAGTCGGGTTCACTAACCCGTACATTTCGTTTAAAATCTCAGACGTTTTGTTTATTTTTTATGATACCCAGATATCGTATATTATTAATGTTTTAGCTCACATTCCCTGCAAAATTTGATACCCGTATCAAGTTGGGCCATTGTTAGTCCAGCCGATGAACACGAACTGCAACGAAATGCCGAACCGATTTCGCTGATTTCATCAATTTCGAAATGATACAATGTGCTGTAACACGGAATGCGTTGGGGTGGGTTGTGTCTAAATATACAGGGAGCGTCGAAATGTTCGGTGTCTCTGTCTTGAAGAGGAACTGATGAAGTTTTCATTGTCACCTCGTACCGACAATCACAAGCAAAATTATTTCCAATGCATTCGGTATGGATGTCTAGCAAATGATTAAAGACGTTGCAAAAAAGGAGAGACCTGCAGCCTCCTAACATATTGTCACAGTAAATCACCAGGTTACCTTTGAGGTTGAGCTACTTCCAAGGAGCAACGCGATTGAGATCGATCTCTTGCAATTTTTTTTATATTCAGATTCACACGAAAGGGAAGCCCTGTAATGTTCAAAGAACACCGCGTGAATCAAGGGACAGGAGATACGAATTAACATTCACTTTGAATTTTTGAAGTTTGTAAGCCTCGGGAAAAACCTCTCTCGGCGAGGAATCCCAAAGCTCAGCTGTTCTATTGAAAGAAGTTCCCTGAGCAAGAGAGGTTCGACAGGTCTTCAAATTCACAACAAAAGGGGTGAGAATTCTGTACTCGCCGAGTCATCCGTGTAAATATTGCCACGACTGATAACAATTCAGAAGAGCACCGACCGTGAAAATATCTTTAGAAGTGAGACAAGTCTCCGACCCTTCTACGATGTTCCAATTAAGTGAGCGAGTCTGTTAGCGAAGAATCACCAACAAAACGGATTGCCTTTCTCTGAATAGAATCAAGAAGTCTCAGTGAATGTTCTGATGCCCAACTCCACACATGAGAACTATATTCCAAGACAGGTCATATCTGGGCCTTGTAGATCATTAGAACCTGACGAGAACTGAAGTATTTCTTCGTACGAAATATAAATCCAGGTTTCTGGGAAGCACCTTAAGCTATCGATTTCACATGGTTTTCCTATGAGAGATTATTACTGATCGTATTTCCTAGCATCGAGGTACTTGACTTTGTAGGAATAGTAACTCCTGTCAATGGTACAAGTCTTTTAAGTGTAGATGCCTGTTGGTTTACACATGGATCAAAAACACCCCCGGGTCTCGATAGGACAGAAATGAATTCCTAGCGTCTTACGCAACCGTATTTCAAGCCGAGATTTATGCAATTGATCTTGGTGCTGAGAGACTGGTGGAATTCAACTTCACGCATTGAACTAAAAACCTCTGATAGCCCAGCGGCTCTGAACACCCTTGGTTCTCACCTGCCAGAAAAGACTCTCAATGAGAATACTCAACAAATGGTATCTGGTCTGGATTTCCGGTCATATCGGCCTGAAAAGTAACGAAACGGCGGACTCCCTTGTAAGAGGGCGTTGCTAGTGATTTTATCGGACCTGAACCCGATATCGGTATTGCACCATGTTGCACCAAAAAAGCACTGACCACCTGAGTCTCAGACTTCTGACAAAATTAACAAGGATTGTCCAACTCAAAGGCATTCATGAATGTTCTCTTAGAGTACAGCAGGGATAATCTACGCTTCCTAATAGGCTTTCTTACGGGTCACTCTCGTCTGACGAGACTTGGACTGTCGGAAGCTCTGGAATGTCGTCTCTGTTTAGAATATGATGAAACGGCATCGCATATACTCTGTGCCTCGATTTATTTGGTGAGGTATGAATCTATAGTGTGAGCCACAATAAACCCTACAGGGTTACAGTGGAGGAGCGGTGTAAACACACTCACGATGACCCTAAATGTACCTCAGTAATGGAACAAAAGACGAAAGAGGGTGATTGGAACTTAAATAAATAGAATTGATAAAACTGAACATGAGAAGGTACTGATGAAGTACAAATATTGAAACCACCACGAAATGCATTTCTTGGCGACTTCATCCCATTTTCCAAGCATCCTCTGTCAATCTGATCATATGGAAAACTTTATGGAACGCACAAACTTACTATTTTGGCAAAACTGTGGATGTGGCGTGAAAACGTGCCAACCACAATGATTCACTAATGATGCAAAGTTAAGAAAATTCATATGAATCGTTATCGTATGTAGTCGTGCATTAGTTCCAAGAATTGATAACAATTCATTAGAGTCATCGCTGATCTTCCACCACTTCACCTCAGGTGTTAGAAAAATTTAATCATCATCCATACCACATCCCGGCGTGGGACAGAAAAAACACTCTTATCGAACACACATTCCTAGGATTTTTTCACCGATACCAATTGCAATATTCCCGATAGTGTTATTCATTTGCATTCCGTCTGAATCATAAACCCAACACATTAGAGTTCGATAATTGGTTTTATGCGATGAATTTCAATCGGTAGTTAATATTGATTTAGTGTTCTTGAAGTTTATAGCATTTCTGAGTCGGACCTGTGGATTTGAATAAAAATATTCGGCGACAGTTGCCAATTTAGAGTTATTCATATCTCAGGAAACCTTCATCAATATTCAGAACAGCTTGGTTTCATAAAAATGTTCAGTGGCGTAGCTGCTTTACTCGATTAAATAATTTTTAACTTCTCGAAAGGATGCGGTGAAAAAAGCACAATTTTTCGCCATTCTTTCAAGATTGAACACGAATCTTACAAAAAACTTACAAATTTCAGTCTCCACTGATTGAGAATTTATATAAAAAGAAATGAGTAAGGGTTATACAACAATACATTAGGCTATTTCAATCGTAGAAACATTGGATAATGGAGAAAACCCGATGTGATTCTATTGGATGTGAATGAGAAAAGATTTCTCAAAATCATGATTTCTAGACCGACTGGCTATCCTTCAAATTTCACTTCTGGAATTTCACAAAAGTAATGAAACAATATTATACAATAATAGGACACGTCTTATCAAAGCCAATATGGCGGCTGTTCGCACACATTATCATAAGCGACCATAAGTTTAGAACTCTTTCTTCTTGTTATTTACTAGTCATTTTCGATTGTTTCCATTCATTGTGGATAATTTTTTGTGATCCAGCTGAAAAAAAGGCCTCTTACATGCGTTGTAGTTTGCTATGTCATCATGACAGGACTGAAGTCGGATTTTATTCTGTTCCTGATGTTGTTATTCACAGTTTTTCAACGAATCAGACGACTTATCCAGATGTATATTACATTATTATTCTATCACGCGACATTGAAGGGGTTATAAGTATTGCCCAATGTCAATATTATATTGCAGTACAGAGATCCAAATCTAGTTTTTGACCCGTATTTTCAGAAAATACAAGAAACTTCAGTTGCAACTTTCAGATCATCAACAGGTTGAGTTCTAACTTTTATGAGACTTCATCTGCACTTGTTTCGGATTCAGTTTTATTTTCGAGTATATTTTTCACCAACGTCTCTGATTATTACCATTATTGTCTTCAGGTGATCACTTTCCATTTGAGAACTACCCTCCTCCCTTCCTGAAACTCCGGAAACAATCAGAAATCCACATTCATAACCAAAAAACTAGCTCAATGATACTTGTATGGCGAATGCTAATTTGTGTGCCAATAACCGCCTTTTTTTGTAATATGATATTGACTATTACATTGTCGACGTCAAAAAAAAACAACACCCTTTGAAAAAACTGATGTCTTAATCAATTTTCTGTTACTTTTTTGGGTTATTAAATAATTAGATAAGTTTGAATTCGCTTATATCGAACTTCGTTCGACAACCTCAACCAGCCATCACCCTGTAGAACCGATCATGCTGATATGAGCATGGCCAGAAAACGTAAGCCGTGAAAGTGGCCACAACAGGAAAGAATCCCTATAAATGTTCATGAAGGCTGTTATCGTGAGAATAAAACTCGTTTCGGGCCGAGAGTATGGGAACGTGCCCTTTTGATTTACTGAAGAAACGAAGAATTCGCCTCATTAATTCTTCGATTTTGTTCGAAATTCATTATACGCTTTTTGTGGTCCGAAATGAATTATGACGGCATCCATCTTGTGGATCGAGAAATCGGATTCGTTTTCGTTTTTGCGTGACACGATGTCTTCGGAAGAATGACAAGTACAGGAGATGATTTGGACTTTGTTGTTATTGATTCTATCCATGATCATACGAATTTTTCTAACCTGAAAGGCTGTGTCCACTTATTCACTCAAGAAGAGGACCAGGGGGAAGATAACTTTCCCGACCTCTTTTGAAACTTTCCAACTTCTTTCCATTAGCCATTTCCCAAGTGTAGCATCTGCATTACTGTCCCTCATCAGTCCTTTTCTGTCTGTTCAAAATTCCGTCAATATTTCAATGAATAATCCAAACATTGCCCTTTGCAGCAATCGTCGTGACTCGAGACATAACTGATATTTTTCAAAGATTATGCCAAACTCCTTCATTAGAACGAAACCAAAATTTTAGGGGTTGTATAATAATCAAATCAAGTTGATGTGTTAAGAAAGAATATTTTGATTCATCTGAAAAACATGACTCAGATATTTTTTAGTAAATCAAACACATTTTTAAATATAAAATCTTTCCTGTGCTAACGAGAAAATAATAAGGAAATAAGGATTGTTCCCTTTACAGGTATATCCCAATCTAAAAGTAAACAGATAGTATCCATAGTACCAAAAATCATCCAACGGTTCAATTTTTAGTTCGAACAGCTATCCAATCAGAAGTAACTATTTTTGAATAATCACAGCAACTTTTCGGGCTAGATGACAATCTGCCCTTCTACACTTGAAATAATTCAATACTAATTTCTTTTTTTCAGATTGTGGTAGGTTGACGAACGAACAAAGAAACTTGAGATGAATCAACGAGGCCACTTAACGTGCGATTCCCCAGCACGGTGGCCCGGGGGGGATTCGAACCCCGCCCTCCCCGAGATATGCCATCTACTACAAAATAATGATATTCAAACAGTGCTATGCAATCATTTTCAATTACATCTGACTGAGAAAGAAAATTTTCAAAACCACTTTTGATGCAATTCTTTTTTCGGAAGAAATGTTTGTCTTCACTTCGGTGACTATGAAGTATACTTTATAAGATTGAATGAAGAAAAATAATTCTTCCTCTATTAATCCCATATAATTGGAGTCTGCAACGTGTATCATCTAGAAGCCAACTACGGGGTTGTACAAACCTTTCCGAAAAATACTTGTCATCAATGAGAAACCACTTCTAAAGTTGGATCCCTTTTATATAGGTGATAATCTAAGGATAAAATGCATACATGAAGTTATGGAAATTTATAGAATCCGGACTAACCCGGTATGCTACTCAACGTGTGCATCAATTCTTCATGTTAATAATTATGGGTTTTGTATTTTAGACGAGTTGCAAGAAGGCAAATATTTTGTTTTTCTCGTCTGTCATGAGTGTTAATTTGTATTAACCACTGAGTAACCGGAAAACTAACAACTGTTTCTGATGAAAGAAATATTCTTTTTCTTTTTCAATGACAAAAATCGGACTTGAATATTTGCTCAGCTTCATAAAATCAATTCCAACCGACAAACAAATATTGAGAAGATAAACAAATTACCAATTACGTTGTTTCCCATATTTGCTTTGAATTCGAATTCGTTGTCGCATGAAAATTCCCCATTCATGGGAAATTCACAAATTACCAATTTCCAAAAATATCACCAAGGAAGAGATGATTGAATAATCGAGTTCGTTTTAGTGACAATCGCCAGTTTTTCAAGACAATCTGATTTATGCAGTGTGTTGCTTGAAACGAGTAATCATAACTCGTTTTGTTCGACCAACATATCTTCTATTTCAGTTTTCGCATTTATATCAAAATAATAAAATCCAAATCATACTCCTGATTTGTGATCGAGTTTCGGGAGTTGAAATTTCTTTGTAGATATTATTTCCCTTTGAGGATCTTCTTATATATTTCGGAAAAGTGCAATAGTTCTCGAAACATTAGCAAGAAACAAAACCCGTTTTCAATTTTTCACCAATTCATTTATAACTTGCAACTTTTTTGTGCGAAACTGAAATTTCTCAGAAAGTTTTCAGGTGCCATTCTGGATCAAATGAAACCCCAATCATAACTTTCGGTAGATGTACACGGAAAATCGTTGAAAATAAACGTGTTGCTACTATCAGCTGAATATATACGAGCAAATTATAGGAAGAGGTACTTGAAAAATCATATATGAGGTATTATGGAATCCATTTTTTGTATTTTTCCTTCCCTAGAAATGGAAGGGGAAAAGCTTCAAGTTATTTGTTTTTTTTTTTGGAAAAATTGATATATTTGTCCCGATATGTAAGTGCAATATTGAAAAGATGCAAAATTGAGTGACTATTCTGACAGTTAGGTATCGTATTTTTAGATTTGATTAACAAATTTATCAAAAAATGGGTATCGGAAGCTAGTTTGCCTCCTTTTTCGAGCCTATTTTGGAAAATTTTGAATGAAATTGCAATTTTCGGTACTTCCGAAACGTCGCAAAGGGAAAGTATAGGCATTTTTTTAATGAATTTGTCAATTAAATCTCCAAATCATTAAAATACGATACGTTACTGACAAAATGGTCACACAATTACAAGTTACAAGTTACGTATCAGCACAAATATACCAATTTTCCCAAACAACAGTTTCCTTTTTCCTTTTCATTTCTAGGAGGAAGAAAACCCCAGAAATGGATTCTATAACATTTTTACCTCCTCAAAAAAAAAATCAAGCAATATTTAAGTATGAGGTAAATTGATGACTCATATTTAGGGATAGTACATTATAGTTGTAACATTTTCTGCATTAACCAGTGGTGAAAAACAAATCCGATAACTCAACTTTCGTATTTAAAAAAAAATATATCAAATAACCATGTTGCTCCTGAGGTATGGCGGAGGGAGTTAGTAACTAGGCCTACTTGCTGAAGTTGATGATGTTTGGTATGTGTGAATACCATTAATGCCAGTACTACTAATCAGTCGCAATATCATGAACGCCACTGAAAAATAGAAGAAAATCAGAAAATGCCTGTTTCTCTCCACCATTTGTCGAAACAGCGATTTAGAAAAAAAAAATCCCGAAAAATACTTGATTTAGGAGTTATGAGCATAATTACAAAAAAAGCGAAATTTCAGCTTTCTGAGCACCCGCCACTGCTTTAATTTCCCATTCTGAACAGGCAGTATGTTCCATTCGTGTTCTATTACAGTTATTGATTCCTAGCCATGAATCTTTCAGCTTTTTCCCAGTCTATTAGATCAATTCACACTGATCAGGCAGTAGATAAAAAAAATTAATCGAAAGTAACGAGATATCGAGTGGCCGCATCATCGTTGACTCAGAAACGAATAGAATTTTCGGTGAGTGACTTGTCGCATTCTGAATATCGAAGTGTAAACATTATTTATCTTTTGTCTGGACAGGTTTACAGTGTTCTTCAAACAAACTGGCCAATGTTTATATTAATATTTCGATTCTCACGCTCAACAAAAAGCACCTCATCTCGCAACTGGATAGGCCATTGTTCACGTTTACACAAAGTGTTAAAACGTATTGTGGATATGTTTAATAGAAAATTTAAATAACTTCGGATAATCGACCTGCACGGAGAGAGTAATGCGAAGAATACTCTTGAAAACGAAAGAACAGGAGAATAACTTTTTTTTGTCGATTGTTGCATCTATTTTTTTTATTTTTTTTATATGTAGATTCACACGAAAGGGAAGCCCTGTAATGTTCAAAGAACACCGCGTGAATCAAGGGACAGGAGATACGAATTAACATTTACTTTGGATGTCTGAAGTCTGTAAGCCTCAGGAAAAACCTCTTTCGGCAAGGAGTTCCAAAGCTCAGCTGTTCTATTGTAAAAAGATCCCTGAGCAAGAGAGGTTCGACAGGTCTCCAAATTCACAACAAAGGGGTGGGAATTCTGTACTCGAGTCGTTGGTGTTGATATTGCCAAGGCTGGAACGATAGATAACAATTCGGGAGAGCATCGACCGTGAAAGTATCTATAGAAGAGAGACAAGTCTCCGACCCTTCTATGATGTTCCAATGAAGTGAGCGAGTCTGTGCGCGAAGAATCACCAACAAGACGAATTGCCTTTCTCTGAATAGAATCGAGAAGCCTCAAAGAATGTTTTGGTGCCGAACTCCACACATGAGAACTGTATTTCATGACAGGTCGTATCTGAGCCTTGTAGATCATTAAAAGCTGACGAGAAGTGAAGTATTTCTTCGCACGAAATAGAAATCCAAGTTTCTGGGAAGCACTTTTAGCGATCGATCTCACATGGTTTTCCCATGAGGGATTATCACTGATCGTAATTCCTAGCATCGAGATACTTGATTTTGAAGGAATTGTCACTCCTGACATCTTTTTATTTTTTTAACGTTTCTATTGACGTAATATAAATACAAAAAACATTACAAAAAAAAATTATGAATTATCCACGCTAAGAGGCAGAGTTCAATTCCTTTCCGAGGAAAAGGACTTGTTCTTCCACTCTGAATATTAGACGATGAGGAATCCGTTTATTCAAAGAGTAATGATTACTTTCCAACGTATTGAAGTTTATCAGGTTCACCCTAAATTTTTTGGCGAATCCCAAATTATTTTTCTCATGAAAAATAAAGTGTGAATTTTAAATATATGTATAATAAAATATAAATAGAATGAAATAGGCAAAGGAAAAGTCTATTATAAATATCATACTAAATATAAGCAAACAATATAAAAATATACAAAAACTGATGGAAAATATACCCTGAATTATCGAATACGATAGTGATACATTTCAGGAAGGCATGCATTAACCCATTTGGAATGACGTCGAATGAAACAATCAATGAGAGTCAAAATAGGACACGGAATTTGAAAAAAAAAAGTTTAGTTGTTGTAGTGATCTACTGGTTTCGATATCGAAAATTATCACCAATTCAATAGAGTAATGATGATAAGAACTGAGAGAAGAACATAAGAGACTCAACTTCTATTCAAAGTTTTGAGATTTGATTACTCAAACAATGAATTCAAATATTGAAACATGTGGATATTTTGATATTACTAAGAACTTGTAAAGTTGATTATTTACTTTGGAGAAATTTTGACACATTCATAGCTTTTACTTCTTCAGAACAATTCGAAAAGTGTGCAAGAGTTCCATGAGATAAGTAAAAAATTTGTTAACACTTTTGTTGAGATGTGTATATGATTCAAAGACGTTTCATTCATACACGGAACAAAAGAAAAAATAGTTACTCAAGTGGAATATTAGGATCACATCGGAAGAGAGTTCCAGAATATTTCTTCGGTTGTAGAACACAAACAAACTGTATAACCCGATCGTTATATTGGCCACATCGTCTTCTGATATTTAAGTATTCGCCGCCTTTAGGATCTTGGTTCAACCTATGCCACATCACCCTCATATCCACTCTTGGTGCATAAACTACCATTCTGATTCAGATGAAAACATTATTCGATCACTCTCACTTTATGATATCGAAGAAAAAGTACGGTGAGATGAAGAAAGGAGGTTTATTGACCCCAACCAATACTAAGGGATGTTGAGATAAAAACTCGTTTAGTTATGATCATTATAGCAATGACAACTTTAAACAAAAGCAAAAATCAATTGCCATAATACTTTCACCATTGAAAATCGAGGAAATATGACGTACTTCACTCATTATCAGCTGTTAAAAGAAGTAGAGGCCACATACCTCTTCTTGTGATACTGTTAACGACATGTGAAATGGAAACAGATAGTTACATATTGGATCAACACAATCCCATGATTTCAGTGATTTGACACGTCTCAAGGAGAAATCGTACGTAAAAGTGTCGTCAAATATTCGGAATCACAATAATAATTTGGTGTTAATCAATAATAACTATTAATAAAAGAGCAATGACAATAATCCAGGAATCACCACCTTCTTTTCTCAATGACAATTTTCATTGACAGGTTTTGACATTCAAAGGTTCATTAGCTCAAAGTATTGAAGAAACTTGAGTGTTTATGTGAAAACTAACCACCCTGTGAATAAAACTGACGAAACCCCGGTAACTTTTCATTTGAACTGTTTTTCAAACCCTATTATAAATAATGTGGGTGTGGTAAATGTTCAAGAGAAAAAAGTTCTTGAATAAGATTGATCGTTAACTGCACAGTGTATAAAGTGTACACACAAATCATAACAAACATACCCACTTAGACAATGCGCAATTTAGTACGATAACCAGTCACAAGGACTCAACATTGGTGAGCTGGACCTAATTCCAGGTTTTCCATGTCAGAACAATATCAGTTTCAATATCTCTCCTCTTTCAGTATTGCCTAATGTCTTAAGAGATTGAAAAGAGTCGAATTCAATTCTATTATTGAGATAATGAAGACAATAGGGTCGTTCAGTGAAATCAACATTATAACATTTTTATGCATTTTCTTTTAGTGTCTCGACCCCTAATACGCTCACAAAAATTTCAGACCAATAGCTTCATCCTGTACTGAAATAATTCAAGTTGAGGTTGCGCTGGTGTAGAAGTATCGAGAACAGCGCGTGACGTCACTATACGCACACGGTAGAGGACGCGGCATCGCTTATCGCTTATGTTAGTCGTATTTATACTGTTAGCGAAGTGTGTTATTCTTTTTGAAATGTAAGCGTTGAAAACTGGAATTATGAAAGCTGATTCTGGTAATCTACCAGAAGTCGATATATTTATGATAATGGACTATTTCAACAAAAATAACGACTTTATTAGCAGTGAAATGAAAGGAGTGAAATTACAGCGGTAAGTAAACACAACTCATGAAAAGACAATATAGTTGTGGTTAAACTGATGGTAATACTTCGGTTGCTATGAGCTCCTTTTTACCGTTACCTCCGTGTTATTGTTGAAAACTGAACATATTTATATTGACTTTTGAAAAAAGGTTGATTATCTGAAACAATAATGGTTTCGTCTGCTTAAAAATGTTACAAGTAAATTAGGACTTGTGTGCTGTTTTGATGAAGAGAAGGACAAATTTTGTGTGTTCAAACAACAGAAATTTGATTCGAAAAATTGTGAAGATTCACGAAAAGTGGACATGTTTCTTCGAGAATATACGAGACCGCTGAAAAGTGTTGAGGATTTTTTGTAGAGGAAACCGAATTACGTGAGTTCTACACAAAAAATTGAAAAAAAAGTGCTTATAGCGACTGAAGTAGTACCAAATTCCATATTTTCATTCATTGAGCAATGAACTGTTACACCTTTCTGGAACATTTTTTTTTGCAGATCGGCTAGACAAAATTATGGAGACAATGCCATCGGTTATGTACAAGTGAAACAACAACAGACGTTTCGTGAGTTGAGGGCAAAAATAACACCAGAGCATAAAATGAAAGGAAAAAACTATGATGTGTCATGTGTAATAAACACGGAGGAAAAATTTATACAGGAATCGAAATGCCATGATTGTCCTGCTTATCCGGTGCATTAATAGATGTATTCCTACACTCTGGTACCACACAACTTTTGCAAAAACTCCTTTTATCGCTCATTATAAATCAAACGACAGTTACTTCGCGATACATACAGTCACACCCAACGAAAACTGACCTGAGTTTACTAATAAACGAATACCTTTTATCTGGCGCCCATCGGCCGTACGTATAGTGACGTCACAATGAGCCACGCCCCGTTTATACGCGCACAGATTTTAAATATTAATTTAAGGCTGTAAACATGTGAATGAAAGAAAAAATTTTGGTAGTTAGATTATTTGAGTCCAGTACTTTTCAATTATGAAATTAAAAAAAATGCTGAATGAGCCCATTGTATATTGCATTCGTATCATAAAAACTCAAACCATTTCAGGAGTTTTCGTACAATTAACGCGGTTCAACACTCTTTCCATTATTTCCTGGAACATATTTCGTTGACTCTCTTTATATCGCGAGGATTCATAAAACAAATACTCGTGTCAGCAGTGGGATTGTAAGATTGAAGAGTGAACAAAAAATGCTCGTCGATAATAGTGAAAAACTGATCAATTATCAAAAATATGTCAAAGTCAACACATTAAGAAAACTTCTGTAATGTTCAAGAAACATCGTGAGAGCGATGAAGGGATAAACTGGAATTTGTATTCATTCTTGGGAGTAATGAAAATTCAGGTCTCACACATTGTTTCACCCGAACTAAAATCAGGTTTATTTATCACACTCGAAGAAAATGATTCTTAAAATTTGCACGCTCGCCTGTTCATACACTATATTCGTATCCACGCTATTGGGACACGCTATAATGAACAAACGGATCGGTTTCGCTGCTCACTATCGGGAAATGGCTAAATATACTCCTATTAAATTATTTCGGAATTGGAACAGTATTCGTATTTCGGTCTGCGATTCTAGTTTCCACAGTCATTAACTATTTGTCAACATAACCACTTCAAGAGACTGGGCTAGTGAATTCTGACTTCCAGGAGGAAATGTCTTCTAGAATTGAAATAATTTATACTTGAACACATGTGCGAGTAAACGTATGAGTGGACAAGTGAGTTCTCGTGACTGAATATGTTGCGTAGGCATCCGAAATAAAAGGGTTTTCTGAAATACCACCCTGTCAAAGTTTGTATAAGACAACGTGATTCCTTGGTCCAATATACTTAAAATTTTGTATGAACATTCTTCAACAGAATGAAGATGGGAGACGTGTTTCGCATTATGTTGAAATTCATCGCCTAACGGGGTTGAAAAGGGGTAGGAAGTTACTTTGTGGGTGAATCAGCGCACAGCCTAAACCACTGATCGTAGAGATCTGAACCTTGTACTTAGTTGGTGTTCTTTGTATAACGTAGGCACCCAATAGACAGCGTGATTCCTAAGTCAAATCTACTTCAAATTTCGAATTAGCATTATTTCACGGGATTGATGAACGACGTGTTCGTCTTTAATTGAAAATCATCGCCTAACGGGGCAAAGAAAGGGGTTTATAACATTTTCGATTCCATCAAACACTCTTTCGAGAGTACCCAGAGAACAGAGCCTTGTGATAAATCTGATAAAACTGAGTTCTAATAACTAGTCGTCTAGTATCAAATATAAAAACACATATTTCGCAATCGCCAACCAAACATACGCGTCGATCTTTCAACGTCTCTCGACCCGTCAATAGAAATCAATGAGTTTATTAGCGTACTTGCGCCTTCCATAAATGGATACATAAAACATGTGTAAGTGTAAATGAAAATCGTGTTATATTTCGTAACGATTGCAATCAATCATCCGCGAAAACGCGGCGTAAACAGGATAAAAATGTTTCTCGAATTCCTTATCGCAGCGCACGTCTCGCGATAAAAAATTCGTCCAAGTGTAAATTGTAACAACGTTGATGATTCAATAAACGAGATTTCATCTCGATACAGCACTTATGCAAATGCAAAAACGCTGCCGGTAATTAACTAATCGGCATTTGCTGCATAATTCATTAGAAAAGTGGGTGATGAGCAGTTGAACGGTAATGCTCGGTGTCTAGTTGTTCAATTGTTATTTATATCCGGCTTATCATTTGCTATTTAATAGTCATACTCCGTAATATATTATGAAAATTCACGACATAATAAAGTAGCGTATCTCTATTTGTAAATATGGATTGGTGGAGATATCGCATCACTTTTTCAAATGCAATATCATTCCAAAAATTAGCTCACTGTCAAATGATCATCCCTAATAGTCTAATCTCTAGGAAGCATCAGAAACAACGTAAACTGATTCATTTTGGATGAGTGAAATATTTATACAAGCGACTCTATTCTTTCTGAAGTATATCTTCTTGATTCAAGTTATCTAGTAGACCGGGCTACAGTAATATAATTGTTGGTTCACTATTTCACAGTCTCTGATATGGGAAATACTTAAAATTATACACTGCGGGGAACTATCGAAATTAGCCACTGTTTTCTTCCAAAGAGTATGCCCCATTCGTTTTGGTCATTCTTTCGATAGAACTATTCCAAATTGTGAAGGGCAAAATTTTTACAAGTACAATTTTTTGAAGAAGAAGCGACCCCCCCCTCCCGGGGTGCAAACACCCCGGGGAACACCCCCCCCCCCCAAAAGTTTCTCTTATGTGACATAATACCTGACGCGTCATATAAAGAGGGGAGTAGCTGTTTAGAGAGAAAATTCTTCACTGTATACATAAAATAACATTGTTAATGACATAAACATATCGATATATTGATAATATTTTTTTATACAAGTTTTGTTTCCTCTTTATATTGATTTGGAAAAAGAAGACTACCAAATGGTACTTCTCAACCAATATTATTGGGAAATGCCTGTTGATAATACAGAGTGGAAATAAGAAAAAATTCATAATTTTGTCGATTTCGCTTATTGAACAGGACTAGATAATTTTTTATTGGAACTCTATTTTGATCACGTGAGGTACGCCACAACGTGTTCATACTCAACATTTAAAAACTTACGTGATTTAAAGTTACCAAAGCAACATCAACCACCATAGAAACGTGAAGTTTAAGAAAGATTGCAATTAATTTTTGTTTTCTCAATAAGAAGAAAGGCGTAAAGAATTCGTAGACAACTGGTCTTTGAAACACTTGCTAAGTCTCGCGTATTTCAAAGACCTTTTTCTACCCCCACTCTTTTAAATCGTTCATTACATATTTGACAGCTGTTAGGTAAGAGCTCATTTAGAATACACGTGTATTCTGAATTAATGGCGGTCACTTCCGATTTTTTTTAAATGATGGGATATGTAACATTTGACCTGTTAGATTTGATCTCATAACTACATTAAATTGCCCAGAAACCAAATTCAGACAATTTTTGTTTCAAATTCATTGTAAAATTGTATTTAAAATGATATTTTCAGGAAATTTATTAATTGATGGTTTTTGGGGCGCACACAATTGTTTTACCTATTTGCTGTCATCCAGTTTCTCGTTGATCACTGAAAATGAGGGATAGTAAGTTAGTAGTAAGAATTTTCTACAATTTTCTTCACGAATATAAATAAAAAAATGAACAGAGTCCATCACTCGATTTTTGAAAATTAATTGATGAAACGGAAGTAGCATTGTTTGGCAGAAACACAAAAATGAAAAGGAACCTCTATCAACCCATTTCGTTCAATCCAAGGCTTTTGAGACACCCTATATATAGCAATGATAGTAAAATTTTGTGTCCTCACATCGAAGTTCTTTACTCTCCATTGACATTTGTCGAAGCCGAAGCAGTGTTTTTGAGGTGTCCCGATTTTTTGTTATCGCCTCAGTAGTTGTACTTTTAAGTGGTTTCCAAACGAACAGCCTCCTGCCTTATCATAAAAACACTGTTCTCTCAGGCACTTCATTTGCATCATTATGGTTCCACCGGACCAGTACCACGATCAATATTCACACTTTTTGTCGCCTCACTAATTATTGTCATTTATCTGTCGTGGATGCGGCCTTCAGATGTGATTCCTGGCATCCAATCAATTCAAACAAATAGTTTGGCGCCGATGGCGTCTTGTTACAGATAAAGTGTACTCTCGGTACTAATCCAGTGTTCTTAGAAAATCGAATTTGAAGAATTGATATCGGATTGTATTCGATTTCGATATTTAATTATTTTTTCCTACAGTTGTTGAGTAATGTTTTCAAATTAGATTAAAGATTCCAGTACAGATCAGTGATACTGAGAAGTAAATTACATATCGAGTAGGAAAGTAAATCATTCATATAGAAAAAAATATATTGCTTACCGAAGCCGTAAGGCCGAGGTAGGAAATTTTAGAGAAATGTTAACTTTTGCCGAGATTTCTGCACTTCTTTATACATAATCATTCGAAATAACTACACAAAATGAACAAAAGATGAATATATATTTTCAAGAGCATGAGGGTTCTGGCAAATTTTGATTGAATTTTTTTATATTTATATAGATTTTTTACATTTTATTGACTTGTTACATTTTATATTTGCAAGATTATTTCAACACATTTTGTGTTTGAAGGAGGAATTGCACGCATACGAATTTCATGGTGCTTCAACAAATGTCAATTTGCCTACGTAGACGTTAAAATGTTTCACAGTTCAACTTCTTTGGTTTCAATAAATAATGCTTTCGGCAATTCAAACATATCTCAAAAAGTTCTTTTTGGTTTCCCTAGGTTGCTAAAAAACAGCTAAGTTTGGATCACTTACTAAAATAATTAACGACATTTTCGACTATGAAAATGGATGGGCCCTGAGGGACAAGAGCGGTGAATCATGCAATTATGAAAATGACTAATAAACGTACTATTTTTGAAAACTAGTGTGTTAGTTATTGAAGAGGATTGTGGTTAAAGGAGGAACTGGGCACCTATATTCTTTCTGTCCGTTTGGTATTGAGATAATAGTATATTACGTAACGAGGAGGATAAGTAGCCTATAACAAACGAGCGAAAAATTACGAGCACGACGCGTTAGCCGAGTGTAGCAATTCGCGAGTGCACGTAATTGGCCTTATTCTCGAGTTGCGTGCTGTACTTTTTCTACTACTACTTGTGCGGTAATTTCTAGAGGTGTAACACAACTTCTTTTGTTAACACTCATATTCAACGACCAACGAGACAGCAAGTCATGACAGCAAGAATGTAAAACAATTGCTTCTCGATTCATGGATTCAGTAGCAATCCACAAACTGTCGGATAATAAATTTCCGAAAAATATGATTCATTATTCGATTAAACAGAAAATTTCGAGCAGAAATTCGCTGAATTCCGCTTTTGGACAATTCAATGTAGTAATGAGATCAAATGTGTATTCTAAATGAGTCATACGTAATGACCGGATTAAAATAGTGGGAGTAGAAAAAGTGTACTAACTGTAAGATCGTGCCAGGGATAGCTCGTTTTCAAAAGTTAATTCATATTCGATAACCATATCAGGTGAACTGAGAATAGCTTCACAGCAAAGAGCACTCGTCAAATCGATATACCCATTCCGGAATACAGTACTTTTGATTCGGGAAATACAATAAAATTATATTACGATATAGTTGTTCAGAATTGAAAATCATACTCAAATTCAGGGCCATGGCCCTCCTATTATTTTAATTCATTTTGGAATCAATACATATTCGAAGTAGCCACCATATACCATGCAAAATTTTCTCGAATTGAAGCATAATTATAGAATCAACTTTGATTTATATTCTCAAGGTAACCGCCAACTTCTTGCTCGATACTACGATATTTAACAGAGATTTCTAAAATTTGGCAAATATTTGTTTAACCAGAAAAATGACTTTATATAATGCGTATATGAAAAAAGTATAGAGTTAATGTATGATATTCGTATTGAGATATGAAAATGCTTGAAACTGCAACAGACATAAGACATTAAAACTATCGCCAACAAGGAAAAAACCTCACCCAAAGAACTCTCAGTTGAATTTATACCGAAGTAAATACCAGGTAAATACGTTTCAATTTGGAGAAAGTTATACCAGAGTTGGCGACTTTCAGTATATTATATTGAATCTCCATACTGAAAACATATCCCACATAGGAATAGTTTTGAATAGAGGTATTTCATTCTTGAAAGAATTCACTATTTCACAGTGACCTGCTCGGCAAGCTATTTGAGTAGAACCCATTCTGAGTACATCAATTATTGTTAAGTATATAACTTTTAGCTGTATTCGTACTCCGAATGTGCATCTGATAAAAAAATTGTACAATGTATTACACTTTTTACTGAAATTCTTGGATATATTTTTTGTGATCCCGTCAATGATTCTATGATTGAACTTGCTTCTTTCACATATTGTTCTATCTTTTTGATTCAAAATTTGTATAACTAGTGTTTCAAGCATTTGGTGGCATCGAATTTAGTTGTTTGGCATACCCATGTTAATATGGTATTGGGCATTGATGTAGCTGAATTTTGGTGAAGGTGCAAGTTTCAACAAAGAAGAAACCCCACTTGCGTAATAATATTTTAGTAGAAGGTGTGCATAAACGTTTATATGTGCTTCAATTCCATGTAGAGGGGTATGGGGTTTCATGTATTAGAGTGCCAGTGCATTTGAATTCGATTTTGCACGAAGAGAAAGCACCAATATAGAATCATTAAAAACAATATAGAAAAACGAATAGATGGATAAATTGTAATAATCTGATTCTTCTTGGTCTCTTCGGGCTTCTGGGAAAATATTCAAATTTGAAGATCTATATGTATGTGAACTCAATCAAGTGTGGACTGTTTACTTCCTTGGTCAATGATTATGAATAAGGTTTCTTTCTTCCTACATCAGATAATATTTTATTTGTTAGTCCGGTGGTTTTCATAGATATATTTCTATTCTCTATCTATCTATTATCGGTTGTGAAACCCTGAGCTTTCAGAAATTATGCTCTAATATCTTCATTTATATAAACTATTCAATAATTATCGCAAAATAATAGCTGAACTTAGATTTAATTTCATTTTTTTTTTCATTTATATCAATACAAAATGTATGATTGTAAAAAAAAAGATTTTGAAATGTTAACAGAAAGCTCGGAAGCGGGAGTGTTATTGAGTTGAAAATCTGACACCTATACCTATATCTAGTAAAAGCTTTCAGTACGTACACAATATTATCCTTTCGGAGCACGAAGCAATATTGTGATTGAGTTTTATGTTTCCTGAAAAATATTTTGATTGAATAACTGTATAATTTATTGAATTTCTCCTTTCGATCTCCAACAGAGGAATAACTTATCGAATGAGGTGTGTTTTTTTTACAATATTTTTACTGAAATTTTTTGTACAATGGGTATACTCTCTTCTCAGAACTATTATCTTGATCTTAAGGAATACAAATGGGGCATAAATAAATGAAAGTTTTGATTCAAAAACGAATAAGTCCAATACACTCCTTCACCGCCCCAGGTAAATTTTATCAGTACCTTTCATTCAGAAATTTTTTAAAATTCTGTCGCACATCGAAGTGATTGAGCGATTATCTGAACATAGTATTATTTCGTCACAAAAAAAAATTCATATGGAAAATATACAGACGGCAAAGCAGTCAAATTGGAGAGGAATTTCACTTTTTCATTAACAATCATGTTTCAGTCACACGCTTTCCATTTTTATCCGAGAGGCGTTGAATTATAAAAGGAACGGAAGATTTTGAATTAAGATGGTCACTGGGCGAAATAGGATGAAAACACCTCATTATCTTGAACCCAAAACATATTTCTCCTGAGGCGGTCTCAACGGAAGGCAGCCATTACAGAGGTATGAAAGAACAAAGGCCTTCACACACTCACTTTGAGAATATAAGGGATTTGTGGTTTTGATTGATAGGGTAGGCGTATTTTGAAAATCAGGTATTTTCTGTTTCTTTTTTCATACAACATTAGTTGAAAACCACCTCATAATTTCAAAAATTGTTATCGCAATATCAGTACTTTTATTTATTAGGATGAATATTCGGGGCAGGAAAAAAGTGAGAAATAGCAATAATTAGTTATTCATCATTTATATATTAGAAGGAAAATATACGAACCAATTCAAGTCCACATGCCTCAAGAACAGAAATTTAAAAATGATACATGAGCATACAAATATAATATCAGTATAACAATGCGTAACATATTCTATGTTATGAAACTACTTGTATACTACCATTTCTGCATTTGTAGTTCAGATTTTTTGTTGTTCATAGATAACAGCTTATTTTCAATGAAGATTGAGAATATCGAATATTGAAAATATTCTATACCTAATTTTTGGAGAACATTTACTGACAACAAGTGAATCATCGAAAACAATTCTCTCGATTGAGCAATAGAATTTGTAAAGCTAATTAAGGATTATTGATGGATATGAATTTGTAATCAATAGACATAGTTTATCGTAAACTTTTCATCAAAACAATTCCATAGAAAACATTATTTGCTCAGGTGACACATTCCAGTTAAGTTGAATTACTATTTGTGAAATGTATATTTTAGCACTAAACCCGTAGAAGTCATCTTGAACATTTCCATAGACAATGAATGCATAATAATCAGCTTTGAATATATATTCAAGCAATTACGAGTGATAATATCAATATAAACAGATTTCAACCTACCCCAAACGACAAAGTCAGGCTAAGGTCATGAACAGATAGATATACGGACTTCATATCGTTTCAATCGCTAAATGTTCATAAAATTATCATATCCGGTAGATTGATATAAAGTATGAGTTTCTCAAAGTTGCTGAATCATGTTGCACTTGATTCCAATAAAGATCTATAAATTCTAAACCCAGAAATGAAGAAAGAATTATTTGGAAATGAAAATATCTCCACATATTCTTGACAAAATTCACTTGCATAAACAAGCTGGACTTATTTCCATGCATTATTTTTACAGTTCAGTTTGTGACGGGAGCATCATCAACCAGAAATAATTTCATAGTACCTCAGGCAAGAAAACAGATTTATCGTTACATTCGGGAAACATCGTGAGAGCTGAGAGAGGAAAAGAAAAAAATGATATGAATCTTTGGAAAATTTGAGGTAACAAATGTGTCTTCACTTTCGACTCCATATTTGTTGAAGGAAAAAAGAATTTTGAACTCGCAAATAGGCATTCAGAATCTTTAAAATTAATTTTTTGTATAACTGAACATGGGCCACCCTGTATAAAGACTTTAGCGGGTGGAACCGAATCGACCTACCTGCGTCATGAGCGAAATTATGTTCCCGTTGTATTCAGAAACGAGATCCTGAAACTTGCTGTATTCCTGTCAATCTTGTTCTTCGTGAGGTCGCCGAGGACATGCCTCAGTGCCCTACAACGCGTCCTACTCCAAGTACTGAATATTTTGCCTATCTATTTCAATGATTTGCAAACTAAGCATCGAAAATTAAGGTTGTGAGCAAAATGAACATGGGTCAAAATCGACAAGCTATCGAAATTCGTTTTACAGAACATTATCCGAAAATCTAAAACGAAAGATCAGCGAAATCTCGATACGTTTCTAATTCGCAATATAAGTAGTTCATTGTAGTAGTGGCCTAAATAGTGACAGAGGACCGGTTTCATTTGACTTCCTTTACAATTTCATAAGGTGATACACAAATTCACTTCGGTTTATTAAAGTAGTTTCAAACGTTCGAGAATAACAAAATACATAACGAATTATACTTTCGGTTACCATGATATTTCCGGAGAATTACAAAAGTTTCCTCCGCTGTCCAGTGCAAGAGTTTTGAGTTTGGTGAGCATCTAGCGAAAATACTGTGAAATTCTATACCTTAAATTAGTTCTACTGAGATTCCAACGCTTTAGCCATCGCTTGCTATAATGATTCCTAAGGATTATAGGATTTTTATTTCATGTTGAATACAGGTTTTTCTGTTGCTTTTTCGGAGTTGTTTCAGTTGAAAATGAGTTTCATCCTCTGTCTTCTACTTAGCGAAAAAAACTCTGAAACTCCGTATCATGATACTTTTTCTAGAGATCAATAACCCTACTACCAAACTGATATTTTTGCACTCGACGCACGTTTCGCTAACAAGGTTAGCGTCTTCAGGAGAAAAAAATTGGGATATTTTTGCACTTGACGCACGTTTCGCTAACAAGGTTAGCGTCTTCAGGAGAAAAAAATTGGGTGATTGATCTTTAGAAAAACTTTCAAATTACACACCAAAGATTCCAATTTCATTGTTTACTCTATATAATAATTTGAAAAGTATTATAATACTTCCTTGTCATGGGTTGTTATGATGTTTTCCAAAAAGTACAAGGTTTTGCACTATACAGATCGGTGAATTCTCATCGAATCAATCTTTTTTGCATCATTTAAATTTTCAAATTTGTACAGGGTGTTATGCAATCTGTGAAGATTTTCAGAGTGAGTTTTCGAAGTGATCATGACTAAATTTCGAGGCCAAAAATGCATCCCCCCTCAGGTGAGGTTTTTCGAAATTGCAAAATATGACAAAAATTCACGAAAAATAGGTCTTTCCAAACTATCTGTGGTCAGAAAGTTTTCCGTTCCTTTATAACTGTTTTACAGACCTTCCTAATCAATCTCAACCTTCAACTCGCAAATGTCAATATGGACGTGTAATACTTCTGGTTCAAAATGAAATTGATCAAGTAGTGGTTTTTGGGACACTCTTTCCGATTTCGCTATCAAAAACACCGGAGGTTCAATGATATGTCCCTAAGCCACAAGGAGTTGAAAATAACACCATTTTTCCTTCTTCTCAATAATCGGAAAAAATAAAATTTATGCCAATTCAAGTGAAGATCATATTTCACAGGATTCATCCGCATATTCATAACAAAGCAACTCTCAAAAACACGACCTGAAATCTTCACATACAGTTTTGTAACAACCTATAAAACGCAATGGAAATGAATTGAAATATTCAATTTCCTGTTCTCATTTTGTCCTGAGAATTTTTATCGATCATTTCGTAACACCCTGTATAACGAAACTTGGGTCACCCTGTACAGAACCGGAAAAAAAACTAACCACGACCTCGTCTCGTCCATCAATAACCCGTCTTCGGCGCGAATCAAAAATCTCCACCTACCTGCGTCATGAGCCTGTCTGCTCCGGTCCCTTCCTCATCCTTGAAGATGATGTCCTCGTTGTAGTTGAGGACGAGGTCCTGGAACCTGCTGTCGTTCCTGTCGATCCTGCCCTCCGTAAGGCCGCTTGCCGAGAGAGTATTTTCCGGGAAGTTGGGGACGTGCTGCTTGAACACCAGGGGGGTGAGCTTCCTGGAGGCCCTTCGACGCCCCGCGCCGCGCCCAGGGCCGCAGGCGTCAGCAAGCGTCACGAGAAGGGCTGCCACCACGCACCACTTCATGTTCTGAACGCGTACCGCATCCAACTATTCTTATTTTGCATTGGCAATAAGAGTCGTGAGCAAAAAGTACATTGGCCAAACTCGCGAACTATCGAAACTCGTTTGAAAGAACATCATTCGCACATTCCATATCAGGAAAATCTAACGATGCTATGAAGATCACAGGTTTAGTGGAAACTAGGTTGCCAGGGCCGTAGGTTTAGGCGAGGGTCACGAGAAGGGCCACCACGAACCACTTCATGATCTGTACGCGAGCCGCATCACTTGCCGCACTCGATCACTTCCAGTACTCGCATCATTTACCTTATCCTCGACTAGGTATTTGCACTTGTCATAGTTGGACCTCCGACCGACTAACACCCCACTCTGATGGCACCCAGGCCATCTTCTGTGCGGCCGGAGCCCATTGGCCGAGGGGAGGAGTCCACCTGTGGAGGCAGATGAACCTGCATCTCGCAAATCAACAACTATCACTCCACGATGACCGAAACTACAGGTGGGCCATGGGATTCTTCGCCGTACAAATTGGAGTTGTGATAAGGTCGCTTTTTCGGTGAGAAAGTCAGTGATGTAATTTCGTGAGCGAAGAAAAGCTCGCTTCTTCTTCTAGCGAGATGCGAGCCTGTCTTTTGTTTCGGATCGACTGTCGCTGCTTCCTAGCCACTTCGATCTTTTATCAAACGGATAATGTTGATGTTTGATTTGTGATGTTCTTTATGATGTTAGTACTAATGACTAGGTAAATGTTTACACTTTTAGAAATCGCGGTTCATCATTTATAACGATGCTAAACCGCGTATTAATATCTGATTGCTGATTGTGAGCGTGACTATTTCGGAAATGGGAAGACGTTTAGTCAAACAACAGCAGTTGCAATGATTTCTAGTTCGAATGGTTTTTCTGTACGTAGAGTTACAGAAGAAAATCAGTTTGCTCGACCCATACTTCTTGATCACATTCAATGTTATTGTTCAGTTCAAATACAGGGTGATCCTGCATAACGCTCATCTGTTGATTTTATAGATACATGATTATCGTCTCATGTGAAACAAAATCTACTCGGACTGCTCGTTCAATAGATAGCTGATCGTTTGGAAATCAGCATTGAGTCAAAGCGATACGAATTATAACTGTAAAGGAAAAATGAGTTCACATAGAACTGAGAACAACGATATCGACAACACCTGTAACAGCTGCAATATTGGTGTATTCCTTTAAAATTCAATATCGAGGATATTCAAAAACTTTTGTGAATTTTGCTGCAAAATTATTAGATAATGTGTTTGTCATTATTGGAGAAATTGCATATATTATCATATAATCATATCAATATTGATTTGACTGTTTGAAAATATTTAATTAGGATTTTTTTGACAGCCATAATTTAATTCACAAGAAACCGTATTCATTCATGAAGAATAAACAGATCAATAAATATTTTTCAAACTAGACTTTCAAACAAATAATTCACATTTTATCAAAGTCTGAAACGATATATAGATTCATAACTGACGATTTTACAAATGAAACTTTCTTCATCATACTTTTTTGACGTTCATTTCTATCAACCCTTATGAGCAAACTTTCCCAACTCTTTGTCTTATCCTGCACCTCAAAAATCAACAACTTCCATACCACACTGACGGATAGTATAATGGGTGGATCGTGGAATTTCTTCATCGTACAAATTGAAGTTGTAAAAAAAAAGATTAGTCTTTTGGTTCGGATCGAATGTCTCTATCTCAGAGTCGCTTCGATCCTTCCATGAAACAAAAATAATGCCGATGTTATTTCGCGGTGTTCTTTGAGATGCGAGTACTAGGTGAGTGTTCACACTTTAAGAGATAGCATATGCAACTTTTAGTGATGGCATAGTATGAGGTCCTAAACTTCGTATTAATGTCTGATCATTAATTTCAGCGTGAGTGACTTTGAAATAAGAATGAGTCACAGGGTGATTCTACAGTGCTTCATCTGTAATGAGTTATGAAAACAGAAGTTTGCGAAAATCGACACTAATGGTTTACATGAGAATTAGATACAAAGTTTACAAAGGAATGATCATAGCATAATCGTTCGGGTAAAATGAATCAAATCAATACATACTGTAGATACACGAATATTGAAAAGTTGAGATGAGTTTAACAGTTTTATTGGAATTGGAATTGAAAGTTCCGATACATTCAACTCGATATTTAAAATCTCCGATAGTTTGGTTCTTGTTCCATTGCCCGTTGTTCTTGTTTCTATTCCCCTCCACGTTACTATTGTTGAAGTTGCTGAGTTTCATTTTTCTTCCAGTAAATTTTATGATGAGGCATTTTTGTATCGTTTATGGTGTAAATAGTGCAGACTTTATTATCGAGTTCTATAATACATATAAAGTAGATACCGCAGGTAAATTATTCTCATTTTTTGGAAACATATATCATATTTCAACACATATTTCAAGAATTGAAATTTTAGAAATATCATCTACTAATTATTCCTTTTCAATATTGTACATCGATGTTTTCGGTTCATAGTATGCGAATAAATGACTTAGTTGGATTCGAGCTAGCGCTAAATTGTGGAATTACAAAACAATTCATACGAATTGTTAGAAATGATGCAAACATTCATGAACATAACCTATAATCCGTAAGCTGTCATCGGCTGCTCGGAAAATATGGCGTTACCAGATTCATGAAGTGAGCCTCTATTGGCAATCTCTTGAACTGGTCTTCTCTATTGAATTTGTTCAAAATTATGAGTGTGAGATATCAAAAAATTGTAGGTGCGATTTCTCGAGTATACGTCACGTCTATGCATCTTGAATAATTTTAATCTCATCAGTACATATTTTGAAGTACTAATAGTAACAGAATCATTCGAAAACTCTAAGAATGGGAATGTAATATAATTATGAGGATTGTTGGGTATGTAATTTTTGTCAGAGTGAAGTATGTGCATATATATATATATATATATATATATATATATATATATATATATATATATATTTATATATATATATATATATATATATATATTTATATATATATATATATATATATATATATATATATATATATATAGTATTCTCGACCGTCTATTTGTATACAAAATCGTTTTTTTTTATCAGGGCCTCGGTCTATAGAAAATTTTTGTTCTTCTCAGCTACCCGAGCTTTCGCCAATTTTTAATAGCTTTTTCAAGGGAGTGCAGAGGTCCTGAATAATGTAATACAAAGATAAAACATGAGAAACCAAAAACCCGCGCAACAAAACCCCCCCCAAAGAGCTAATAAAAATTTGCGAAAGCTGGGTAGCTCAAAAGAGTAATCTTTTTCTATAGACCGAAGCCCTGATAGAAAAAAAACAACTTTGTACGTGTAGAAGGCTCCAGGGTCCACCACGCTCTTCATTTATGTATGTCTCTATTTCAGTTCTGGCTTCATCTTGAGATCTATCTGCCTAAACAATCGTCAATATCATCATCTGCATTCGATATGGCTTTGGTGTGATCTCAATTACGATAAGAGTAAAGATGAAACAGATGACGAATTCATCGATGAGTGAGTGCTATTTTTTGGAAATATTGGTCCAATGAAGTCGGAGGATGATGTTTATGGCAGACTAACAATAATGAGAAAACTATCGATGATATCAATATTCAGGCGAGTCAAGAGTTCTGTTTGTTTTTATATCAACGAATAGTTTTCATTTTATGTTGACTTCATTATGTACAATTCATGTGGAATAAGATAATATGTTGTGGATAAGTATGTTAAGAAGCAGGAATTCCTCGTCCATTGGTAGATGGCGCAATAACTTTGTTGTTCGCATCAGCTCAACAGTACATATTGGCTTGATCCTCTGAAGGATTTTGATTTTTAATTATGGGAAATCATCGACTTTATGTTGATGATGGCACTGCCTTGCACTGACGAGTGGCCAAATAGCCCGAAACCGGTCTTACCGGTCTGCGTGTCCGTCCTTATAATTGAAAATCAATTCCTTCATTTGTATCGACGGAAGCAAATGCAGGATTTACTTCTGTGAAGAAACCTGCACTGGCACCGGTCGGATATAATTCAATGCCCTTCGTGGTATTAGCCAGGGGAGTAGTTGTTTTCTGACAGGTGCCAGCCGAAACCTACTGTGTTGGTAATTTGAGACTGGCCTGAACAGATTGTGCGAAAGATGATTTGGTTTACGATAGATATACACAAGTCCCTAAAGTCCAAAATCTGAGACTGCGGAAGAAATATATTTCAGAATTTATGAGGGAATTGTACAATTGCATTTTTTTTCTTCTACAATGGAATTGTTATGAAGAACAATGATGATAGTATTTGCATTTTTTTTTTATTTCCACCAGAAATCATTTATAACATCAATCTGTTCGAAGATGCAAGCCATGAGATTTCTTCTGAAATTGTGATGAGGATGTAAATCAGAATAAATTGGGCTTGCGGAATACATCTAGTCTTATCTTCGATTCTTCATTTTACAGTTTGATTGGATGTTTTTTATAATGTTGACAGGTACTAAAACCTAAGTTGTATACATTTCTAGAAATTGAAACTTCGATGTCCATAAAGATGCTAGATGGCGTATTGATATCTGAAGATGTCTTGATAGTTGGACAGTGAATGTGAAGTAATCGAACAAACTAGGTTCAACAAAAACTATTTACATAAAACAAATTGTAGAATCCGATAGTTACCTAATTCATTATGAGCTCATTCGAATAAATGAGACAGCAGTTTCTATTTTTAAGAATCTCAACGCAATATGTGTTGCACTAGGGAAAACTGATAGATATTCCAGCGATTTGAGAAGAGACCTTTCAAACTGACTCCAAGGGTTCATCATTCCAAATTAGTGAGATCATCAAACTCATCGAAATATTTTCTGAACATTTCATTCATAACAAATATCAGAATTCCGCGAATTCTAGTAGTTCAAAGCCTAGTTCCTATTTATTTATATAACTTTCAACTGTTCGAAAAAACTATAATTTTTCGAAATTGGCAGTTCTCACAACTTACTTGAACGGTATGGTCGCGTAAACTACTAATAGCGTATTAAGATAAAATAGAAGTGGGCGTTCAAGATAATTCACCTCGTATTTCATGAAAAATGATGTAAATATTTGGGTATCTCAATTTTATAGCCCAGTTAATAAGAGTTTGGTATAAAAAAGTGAAAGTGTGACGAATAGAACAGACAGAACTGAGTCTGAAACTTTCATCGTACAGACCAAGATATTAGAAGAACTAGTAGTTATTGTGTCCCACAAGTCAGAGATTCGTGTAAAAATCTTTCGGGTCCACTTCTTTCTGTCTGCTGGGTTAATAGAATCCCCATATTATCAGATAATTTTCAATATTTTCATTTCCATACTTTTGCTCAATTGTTGTTCGGTCCAAACAATTTACTTTTATATGTAAAACCTCTTGCATACAGTTCAGAAGAAAAAAGGGATAGCAGTTCATAATTATAATTTGTTGAAACAAATCTCGAATTGAGATGTGTCACAGCTGTCAAGTTTGATGATGATCATTTATTTCTCACAGTACTTCATCTGATACGAATCAGTAGAGTCTAGTTGATACAATTTAAAAACTGAGCGTGGTTGAATTCTGAAGTGCACTGTAGCCAGATTGTCACTGAATTATGGAATTTCAGATATTAATCAAATTGACGACGTGTTAAATTTGAAAGAAAGAAAATTAAAAATTCTAAAAAACTTTCTTTGTTGATAGGTACGTTTATATCATTCATTGAAATATGGAAGCTCATCCACGGAAAAGTACTCCATTTTGTATAGGAAACTTGAGTTATATGTCCTTCCGAAGGTTTAAATCATATATTTTGAACAGCAACAGCCAAACTATTCGAAAAATTCGAGATTTTCCCATATTTATAAACTTCAAACACTCACTGCAAATACGTTCGTACATTTATAAATATTGTTACGCATAACACCTATATCCAGTAAAGCAATATTCATAAGCCTCTTTGTGGCTTGTGAGCTCTGTTATCTTTAATCTTTTGAGAAATCGCACTAACAGTATACAAACTTGATTTCAAATCTGCTGCAAAACGATAAGAATAAATATCTACCTGTAGATCATAAATATAATTTACTACGTTGTATCAATTTAGCTTTCTTATAGCCGTAAAGGGAAATAACTAATCGAAGAGATAGTTTTTAACTCTTCTGGGCATTCCTACTGCTACTTTTCTATAAAAGCATTGAAATACGCAAAAATATCATTTTGGTGTTAGGGTACCAAAGGTTCCAATCTCATCGTTTACCAAAAAGACGTAAATACAGAACTGTCACTTTTGAATGACAGTCAATTGATAAATAACAGACCTCAAACAAATTGCGGCAACGTCGAGAGTGCTGCCAACCATTTCCACCAAGGGATTGGTACAACTGCGTTGATCTCATGTAGTACACTTCAGATACCAAAAAGTGTTACTGAAGTTGAATAAGTCAGTCAAGTGTTATTTTTTCGGAATCGTAAAAAAATTGGCTTGTCTTATAAGTGACTATGTGTATGTGCTCTCGTATTGGTAATACAGCACGGCATGCGAAAAATCAATGAATAGGTATTCTCTATAGAGTCATGTGAGTTGTGTAATTCATGAAATTCATCAATGTCTATCAAATAGAGGCAACCAATTGTTGTGAATTCCATAGAGACAGTAAAATCGTGTGCATGACACTATTCTCTTTGAAACCGCAGATACCCAATATTTCTGTCACTAGTCATCTTCAATATTTTTCTAGCAATCTAGTGAATTCCTATCAAAATGTCTAACAGTTCGTATGTATAATTCTGCAGCTCTTTTTCTTCAGCACTTGGTGAACCGAACATCAAATCACACGGTAAACGAAGATCTCTCCCGAGGATGATACTTCCTGGGGTGAGAATTGTGGAATCGTGCACAGCTGCTCGGTAGGCCATCAAGAATAGTTGAAGATGTCGATCCCAGTCTTTTTGATGCTGATCTTCAAATCTGGAAAGATGTTCTTCCATAGTCCTGTTGAACCTCTCAACCATGCCATCAGACTGTGGGTGGAGGGCAGTTATTCTGGGCTTGCTAATTCCCACCATTCCACAAACTTTCCAGAATAAATTCGATTCGACATTTCTTTCTTGATCGGAATATAGTTCCATTGGCAATAAAAACCTTGCAAATATGTTGTCCACCAGAGCTCTCGTGGCTTGTGGATGCTTCTTGATTAGGCAAGGCATGAACATCAAACCATTCATTGAAGTAGTCCATGGCAACGGGGATGTATTTGTTGCCATCATTCGTCATCGAAAACGGTCCAGCAACATCGATGGCGATTCGTTCGGAGGGAGCACCAACATTGTATTGTTTCATCTCGCCTCTTGTTCTTGTTCTAGGACCTTTTGTTCTAGGACCTTTGCTTGATTCGTCTTTCGGGCATCTTCGGTACCATCTCTCGACATCTTCTCGACATTGAACCCAGTATAACCTTTGCCGTATTTTATCCAAGGCGTTGTTAACTCCTAGATGTCCACCCGATTTACCACCATTAATCAACTATTCTCGACATAGGCACAACCAGCTGGGAACTCACTTCCTTGCCATCAACTGATTCCCAAGCTGTCTTCATTAGGCCATTCTTAACAATCAAGGAATCCCATTGCACGCACAATGCCTTGAACGTTGATGATCGAAAGGAAATATCCTTCCAGGTGGGTCTTTTCGCTCTATTTTCCTCCCATTTGAAAAGTTCTACAACGTTTGGATCACTCTCCTGGTCTTGTCTCATTTTTGCTGTGATCCAGTTGTCATCTATCATCAATCTCACTTGGTTGATCCCTTCGCGACTTTCAAAGCGCTGCCAGTGCTTACAAGCATCTGAACGAGGTCTTCTGGACAAGGCATCTGCGTTATTATGCAATCGTCCTTGTCGATATTTTATCTTCAAGTGATACTGGTATAACTTGTCATCCCTGTTAGAGTCGCCAATGTGTATCCTGAAGGAGTAACAGTTGAAGAAGGTGATGTCATTAGAACCTGCGAACCAGTTACGTGGATAGCGAACTACGATTCAAATGACCACAGGAAATAAAGGCAATGTCAACTCTTGAGAAATCACTTGAACATTTATCAGGAGAGGAACTGAGAGCTGCCAAGAATTTTATCAGGAGTGAAAGTGACATCTTTGATTCGGCAACAGCAAGGAGAAATAACTTGGTCGAACACAGAGTCGATATTATCCAAGCTCATCCAATTTGGCAACCACCGAGAAGAGTTTCATTTGCCAAGCAGCAAGAGGTGGAAGAGCTTGTTGGCCCAATGATGAGAGACGGTGTGATTGAAGAATCGTCGAGACTTTGGGCTATACCTGTTGTGTTCGTTCCCAAGAATGACTGATCTACGAGATTTTACAGGAAATTGAATAATGTCACCAAGAAGGCTAGCTACCCTTTACCAAGAATAGACGACATATTAACAACTTTGGCAGGATCACGTTGATTCTCAACACTAGATTTGATATTGGCAAGTGGGCATTCATTTAGACGAAAAGTAGAAGACTGCATCCTCCACTGGGAGCGGACTCTACCAGTTTACTGTTATGCCTTTCGAATTGTGCAATGCTCCAGCAATATTTGAAAGACTCATGGAGTTGATCCTGCTTGGACTCATTTATTGGAAGACTGGTCTTGTTTACCTCGACGACGTTTCAACGATTCAGAAATGCCAACCTCAAACTCATTGTCCAAAAACGCTCATTGTTCCAGAAATCAGAGGGTATCCGAACAGACGAAGATACGGGCAATAAGAGACTGGCCGAGACCAAAAGACAAACACGAAGTGAGAAGCTTCCTAGGTCTCTCCACCTACTACCGTCGGTTCGTAGAAGGATTTGCTGATATTACGGCCCCCCTTCATAAGTTGACAGAAGTTGTCAAATTCGTCTGGTCCACTTCCACAAATACCTGTACGGAAGAGAGTTCTCGAGATGAGGACTCCTGAAGGACAAGTGAAGAGGTGGATTGACAACTGTTACTCCTTCAGGATACACATTGGCGACTCTAACAGGGATGGATTGTTTCGTTCTTACTTAGACTCGTGCGAACACCAAATTGCTGGAGGATTCACCATATGGCTGAACCATTCCAACGCAGCAACCAAGGACTTCATCAACTGTAGCGCAAACTACTTTCTCAGAAAATCCAGGAATTCTCACCGTTTTCATTAAACGCAGTTTCACAGGCATTGCCCTTTCTGCTGGAGTGACAAGGACAAATTCCTCTCTTCCAAACTTCATAATCTTCTCTTCGTTGTCGATTGAGAACTCATAGTCACTCATCACGTCCATTCCGAGTATAAATTCATCTTCTATATCTTCAACGTATACTGTATCTATGATGGTGAGTCACCCAAGAATCAATTTAATCTCAGCTTCTCCTCGAATAGGTACGTTTTCACCAGTCACTGTTCGAAAAACGACGTTGGAAGAAATAGGCTTCACGCTTTCAGGCCGAAGGGTGTTGCTGCGTACCAAAGAAACTGCAGCATCGTTGCCTATGGTGCATATAACGTCCATTTTATACAATTTTCCTGCAATAGTTAGGCTATCAGTTGTTCTTCTCAGCCTGTTAACATGGAGGACCCTGGGGGCTCTGTTATTACCAGTATGTGCCCCGATATGCTAGCTAATTCCAGTTTTCCTGCCGCCAATTTGAGGACTCGCTGGATGATCGTGTCCTCATAGGTGCAGGTGAGTTGGATCTTGGTGGCAGTCTCACCCATCTTTGATAAGATGACCCGGTTTTCCACATCTATAGTATGCTCGCATCTTCTGGGTGCTCATTCCACTTGTCAATGACTTGATCTCCTCCAGAACTTTCTCGAATGAACCATTCACTGCGCAAGATCTTTGTTCGGGATCTTCTGTTGATACCGCTCGCACTTTCGGCCTCGAGGTGTTGAGAGCCGCCTCCACTTCTAGCGAACGTACCAAGGCATCGCTACTCCTCTCAGTCCATCTATAAACATCTGCACCGCTGGCTGCTCCTTGAAATCTCCAGGTGCTTCTGCGTACGCCAGCTGGATAATGCATCTCACGTTCGCTTCAAATTTTTGCCGACTCTCACCGGATTTTTGTGTGCGTGTTTTCATTTGGGCCCGGAACAGCGGTTCTTGATGTTGATCGCCATACCGCAACCCTAATGCAGAAATCAGATCCTGGTATTTATTTTGTTATTCGATAGGTATCGTCTGCAACATACCCAAAGCTTGCCCTCTCACAGCTACTATGAGTACCGTAGCTTTTTCTTCTTCGTCCCATCCATTGGTTGCTCCCGCAACCTCGAATTTTCGACGATACATAGACTAAGATAACTGTCAATCAAGAGTCGATGGTTTCACGGAAATACCTTATATGGCAACCCTGTCTCGGCGATCTTGGTTCTTGAGAAGAACCATCTGCTTTTCTAGACCTCATATTTAATTTGTCATCTCATATCTCATCTGCTCTTGCACTGTATCCGCTTTGTTATTGAATTTCTCGTCGATTTTCTAGATATGACTCTACTGAAGCACTCATAAGTCTTGATAGCATGTTTCAGTGCTTAAGAGCAGGAACAAATATAAGGGGCAATTTGATTATCAAACGGTCATTCTGAATAAGAACGGTTCCCTACAAGTTTCTTCAAGTTCGCAGTGAAAATGGTTTGAATTGGGTTTTCGTAGTAACCAATCAGTCTACTGAAAATGAAATCTTATCAAACTTACAAGAATATAAATGTGCTAATGCTTTTAACTAATCACGAATCATCTTTATGAGAACTACTTCTATTGCTCCTAATTTTGTATTATCTCTTTATACTGAAAATGGTAGTGGATAAGCCTTGGAGGCATTGTAGTTCCTTCGTTTCAGATATACATTACTTCTATAAGAATGAAATTATCAAAAATGATATTTGAGCTTTCGAAAGAGTTTTTTTTTCAAAAATACGTTACAAATATTCCACTTTCATTTTTGTTGGAGATGGAAAACTCACCTTTGATCGGTCTATTCATTGCCAATAATTTTTAGTATGACCCAGAAGTCGCTGTTGATAATATTTCAAAAATAGAAAAAATATTTACCGAAAATGAATATAACCTCCTATTTTTAACGCGATCTCAATCATACTTTCCAGCTGCTGAATTACTTGTTCTGAAAGTAAAAGTAAACAGCAGGAGCAACGAGTGATGCAATGAATAATTTATTTTAATAGTGAGACTAGAATATCCTAGCTTATTTGTTTTGAAATATGGAATTCGGTGTGAAGTATCAGAAGCGTTTGGTGTTTGGAATTATGTTTCGCGAGTTTTATTGGGAACGTTTAATGACCCCGGACTATGGGTACGTATGTTACAGGGTGTTGCTGGTCTTCCCATGGTCGAATTTGTCTCTAGAGTATTACTAATAAATGGGTTATGTTATAGCATAAATAACCTCTTTTTTCATGAGAAAAATTCACATTTGTTTGGCAGTTGATTTTCTAGAATAATAGAAAAACTATATACCGGCATGTCAATCTGTTCGTTACGGCTGGTCAGTACTCACAATTCCCGAAGCCAGTGATCACTGGCCCCGTGGAGCGGAAAGCTTAGTTATAAGTCAAGCCCTGAGCAGCAAATAAAAGTGCTTGGCCGTGACATCCGATTGCCTGTCGGTAACTTGACAGACAGCTGAACACAGTCGATAGTAGAATAAAAAATCGGCCCGAGGTCGACTGGACATTTCTTGTACAAATAATGCTATCTCAGCCTATATCCATCGCCATAATGCTGCTTTACCGGTATTAAACTATTTTTTTCGTAACATGTACGGAATAGATAGGTCAACTGTACTGTCTTATCCTCCGGAAGATGGAGAATGAGAGATGCTGAATTTTTTGGAACTTTTCCTTTCCTATTCTCAGGCAAATACAGGGGCCTCTTCATGTTCCTCTTCGACCACAGAACTAAGTCAACCAAAATATCAAGACTTGCTTCTAGAATTTCACAGACTGCATTCAGACTTTGATATTAAACCGGTAGTCCTGGTAGGTATCCTTGGCGATTCCAGACTACTATTTCAAGTCAACAAAGGCGTGCCAACATTTGGCAGAAATTTCAGCCGAATGGATGTTGACGCCAATATGCTTGGTTCGTTCACCTGCTCAGGACTAACGATTAGCCGAGCCAATGACCACTTACCTCGTGGTGCAAGAAGTGCTTGTTCATTGGCCAATGTATCTAGCGCGTGCGCTCATCAGGATAGAGCAGAGAGAATGAAACAGACTGGAAATGCTTAGGTCCAGTTGTACAAACCAGCTTTATGACAACTGCAAGTGAACTCGGTTCAGCGGATAAGCATTAGCATGTTCGATAACCAACTTACATGCATTAAGGTTGGCTTCTGATCAAATAGTATAGAGGGCAGGATATATTTGGTCAAGAATATATTACACCCATTTTGAAAAGTATACGATAATTTCATAAAGAGTTGTTGAGAAATGGAAGTTTTGGTCTACAACTCAAAAAAAAATTCTTCAATCATCCCCTTATGATAAATCAACATTCTGACCAGTACGTATAAAAAGTAGGCTATTTCCAAATCAATTTCGCATAATTATCATCGAATCGAAGCATATTCTTAAAATTCACGAGCTTTTTCTTTCTTTCTTTTTTGGTAACTTCCAACTTCTTTGTTACAACAATATTTAAAATAACTTTCGGATTTAACTTTTTCAACAAGGCAAATGGTCTACTAATAATACGATTATTTGTTTATAGCTACTTTCCGTACGTACTAATCTGAATTTTGATTCATCATACGGGAAAAATAAAAATATCGAAATGAGGGTAGTTTATTGTTCTAAATTGTTGTTCTAAAATTTTTTCAAATATTGTTTGAACTGCCCAGTAAACTGTTTGACAAGAAGATAATATGAATGTATGTATGTCGATTATCGAACATGCACCAACTTTCGGTATCTAAAGGACAGCCCGCTTATGGAGAAATGGGCTTCGATGATATTTCATGAATCCTTACTATATTGTAACAATACCGTTTTCCCCAACTCCTATGTGCTCCCCTGGACTACTTAGTAAAGTTATACTGGTGCTTCTAAGATAGATGTGTGGTCTCGGTAGTGTAGTGGTTAGCATATCTGCCTATCAAGCAGAAGGCCGGGGTTCGAATCCTCGCCGGGCCACCGTGCTGGGTAATCGCACGTTAAAAGGTAAGGCCTCGTTGATCCATTGCTCGCACAAGTTTCGACTTCTGAGGGTTGACGTTCGTCAGCTGGTTAACGGAAACGAACAATTTTAGAACAATTTTTTTAGATGTAGAAACCTATGGCGAAGGAGACAGTGTCTCATCAGTTAACCTAGCAATATTAGCAGCTCATCAGCCATACATATGTTACAGCGATATCAAGTGATCTTACGATCTGGGTGCTAGGTTATAAGAGAATCAGAAATAAAGAGAACGAGGTTGTCCTTGCAGAGACAAAGGCATACCGCTTTCCCCAACATGTACCCCCACTATGGGCTCGCAGAAGGTAACAAAGAATCAACCCGACAGCTAAGAGGAATAAAGTACCAGAGCTAAGCGGTGAGAGTTTTATCATTATTTCGACAAAGCTGCTGAATTACTTGTTCTGAAAGTAAAAGTAAACAGCAGGAGCAACGAGTGATGCAATGAATAATTTATTTTAATAGTGAGACTAGAATATCCTAGCTTATTTGTTTTGAAATATGGAATTCGGTGTGAAGTATCAGAAGCGTTTGGTGTTTGGAATTATGTTTCGCGAGTTTTATTGGGAACGTTTAATGACCCCGGACTATGGGTACGTATGTTACAGGGTGTTGCTGGTCTTCCCATGGTCGAATTTGAGAGCTGAACAGCATCTAGAATCAAATGGAAAAGACAATAAACTGGTTAAGAGATAACTGAGTTATACGAATGCATTCGATCCACAATTCACGTACAATTTTCCAACCAGTTCAAAACTCTTTCCACGAGCAAACGGATTAGAGTTATTTCAAGTAATACCTCGCTTGACAGTTTTCTACTACCCAAATATCAAACAAAAACGTATGAAAGAAGAGTTGGCATCTTTAGAAAAAAATTTCCGACAAATATTCAGTGTTATTTATTACAAATTCTAAAAGGGAGGTAAGCAGGTATTAGGGGAACTTCACATAGAAAAGGTGTCTGGGGTACATTTTTGGTAAGTCAAGAAACTCAGCATGGAAGTCATCGAATCAATCCAGCCAAACACTCCTTCAAGTAGTACTAAAATATTCAGAGTAGGACGTTTTGACAGCAACAATACCAAACCTAGACCTGTAAAAATAATATTTCAATCACCGGAAATGGCAATGTCAGTCATCTATAAGGCAAAAGAAATCAAGAAAATCGAACAATTCAAAAATATTACCATCACCTCTGACAAAACTCCTCTCCAAGCCCAGCAATACCGTGAAATCAAGAAAACACTGAACGAACGTATAGCTAAAGGAGAAAGAGATCTGAAAATTAAGTATATACATGGAGAACGGAAAATTGTAAAAAACTAGTAGAGACGTCTAATCAGGAACAATCAAGCATTCAATGTTACTACCAAAATGTCAGGGGTCTCAACACCAAAACTCATGAATTCCTCAAATCCACATCAGCTTCTGAGTATCACATCATTGGTATCACTGAAACCTGGCTGCAAGCTAACGTCTCCAGCTCAGAACTAGTCCCAAACAACTTTATGCTGTTTCGAAGTGACAGAAATCTTGTTGCAAATTCAGTTTCAAGAGGAGGAGGTGTTATGTTGGGCATTAGATCAGACTGTGAAGCAGCAGAAATAGACCTCTCAGAATATCGTGACAATTTTACCTCTATCGATATTGTAGGAAGCAAGGTAATATTCAAGCACAAGTCTTATTTTATATTTGTCATTTATATTCCTCCTAATGCAAACAACTTACACATCCAAAGTCTATTCACTACCCTAGAATCACTTGACTATCTGTACGGCAGCAATATGTTGATTATGGGGGATTTTAACCAACCACACTTCTCTAACCTTGATGCAAATATCCACAACACCAACTTAGCTACTATAAAACAATTCAGCAGTTTTTATGACCTTAATCAGTTCAATACAGTTCAAAACCAATCAGGGCGTCTGCTAGACCTAATTTTCTCTAATCTGCAATGCACCACCTGTCATGATGATATACCCTTTGTCCTTGAAGATGGATACCATCCAGCATTACAAGTCACTGTAACGCTTCCCAAAACCAACGTGGCAATACCCTACAACAGGAAATACACGAATTATAATTTTCGCAAAACAAACTTTCCTGAATTATATTCTTCCATTCTTAACACCGACTGGTCATGTTTAGACCAGTTCTCAGATGTAAACTCAGCCATAGAAACCTTTTACTCAATATTTTACTCAATACTTAATATATGGGTCCCCATGCGAAACAACTTCACAAGTAAATACCCCCCCTGGTTCAACAAAGTAATCATAAACGAAATTAAACAAAAACACAAACTATTCAAGAAAATGAAAAAAAGACACTATGAATCCGACATACAACAATTCCAAAACCTTCGGAAATCAATAAAATCAAAAATATCTACTGCATACGATCAGTATAGAACTGCAGCAGAAAACTCAATTAAAGCTGATCCATCCAATTTTTGGTCTTAGTTTCAAAACAAGAAGGGAACATCAAGAATTCCTGGTATTGTATATTTAAACGATATTGAACTAGGCGATCCACCTAGTTAATGCATTTGCCGAGTTTTTCGAAAGTGCCTACTCCCCTATATCAGACCCGGTAGCCAACATATCTAACGCACCAACCAATTATCCAACCATCTCGGTAAACTCATTCACAGAAAAGGAGGTACTAAACGGTCTAAAGAAACTCAAAGCCAAACACACATCCGGACATGACTCTATCCCAAGCTTTCTGGTTAGAGACTGCGCTGCAATCTTAGCCAAACCTCTTCAGTCCATTTTTAATCTTTCCTTGAAAACCGGATGCTTTCCGGATAGATGGAAAATCGCCAAAATTTGTCCAATTTTCAAATCAGGGGCAATTAATAATGTCGAAAATTACCGACCTATCACACTTCTCTCCAACTTCGCAAAGGGTTTTGAGATATGCCTTCACCACATAATATACCCTAAATTAAAAAACATAATCTCACTCGACCAACACGGTTTCATGAGCATGCGATCTACTGCCACGAACCTCATGTGTTTTACCCAGTCAGCGAGCATCGCTCTCGACAATCATTCTCAAGTGGACACCATTTACACCGATTTCTCGAAGGCATTTGACAAGCTCGATCATCAAATAATCTTTAGCAAACTTAACCAGTATGGCTTCAACACACAACTTATTATCCTATTCCAATCTTACTTGATAAATCGTAAACTCTTTGTTGAATTTAGAGGCCACGTATCTCATCAATTCATAGCGTCAAGTGGTGCCCCTCAAGGCAGTAATCTAGCCCCACTCTTGTTTTCGATCTTCATCAATGATATTGGGAACAACATTTCAAGTAAAATGCTGCTGTTCGCAGATGATTCTTAAAAATTTTTAGAAGTATCAAATCAATTCATGATTGTCATACATTACAAAACGATATTCATAATCTTCACCTTTGGTGTATCGAAAATAAACTTCCATTGAATATCAAAAAATGCAAATCCAATACGTATTCCTTGAAAAAGTCAGCTATTGAGTTTTCCTACTCAATCAACAGTATTACCTTAGAGTGCAGCCAACAAACTAAAGATCTTGGGATTGAATTTGACCCCAAACTCAATTTTTCCAATCACTACAACAAAATATCTTCTTCCGCTAAGAGAATGATAGGAATGATTTTCCGCACATGCAAAGACTTCCAAAACAAGGACTGCTTCATTGCCTTATATAATGCATTTGTCAAATCTAGGCTGGAATATTGCTCTCTGATATGGTCCCCACTGTATAAATGTCACATTGATCAAATAGAATCAGTACAAAGGTTCTTCTTGAAATACGTGTCATTCAAGTTAGATGGGGTCTATCCTCCTCAAGGTTATGACAACAACTTGCTGCTCGGTAGATACTCTTTTTTGTCCCAAGAAAATCGTAGATCATATTGTGCTTGCATATTCCTCTACAAACTAACAAACAACCTAATCGACTGCCCTGAATTACTGGAACGAGTAAACTTTCATATCCCTCGTAGCAACTGCAGACCGAAACCATGCTTTTACTTACCTAAACCCAACACCAACATTCTCGTAAAATCTCCGTTGTATGCAACATGTAAAATAGTAAATGAAGTGTGTTCTGGAAACGACATGCATAATGAACCAATAGGTTCTTTCAAGAAAAAATTAAAACAATTATTGTATATAAAACAATCAACCCCATGTTCTCTATCATAACTGCATCACAACTACATTAAAATCATCCTCATATCCTATTTTTGTATCCACACACATTTGCACTATTTGTATTTGCATTATCTGTACTATTTGTATTGAAATTTCTGTATTATTCATACCATTTCTACTCGTATTATCTGTAAAATTTGTAGCTGGATTATCTGTATTATTTGTACTTGTATTTCTCAACTGAAACACTTAATCTGTCTTGTAATTGGGATTTATCCTGTTTAGACAATAAATGTTATTTTTTTTTTATAATTTTTTAATTATAATTATTATTTTATTCCATTCAAGAAATAAAATCAGATCCCGTAGTCATATGAGTACCAGCACTAACAACATTTATTATACTTAATTTATATTCCTTGAGATACCTGCTTCGTGTTTAGAAGGAGGTTCTGTAGATGAGTTCTGTTGAAAAAGGTTTCCTTTCACGCCAAGGGTTTCAATGAGACCTACGATTCTAATTAAAGCCTTTGTAGTGTGGTGAGAGTTGATCTTATTGTGTGAATTGTTAACTGAATTGTTTTAAAATGGGTAGGATTCATTTGTTATCCAACTCTACAGTAGCAGTACTGCTAAAACTGCAAAACACTTGCTACACACGTGCCAAGTTCTGTTCTGCAAGAGTTTCAAGTGCTTTGAAGTACTAAAACCACTCTTCGATATCAAGAAACTGATATAGTACCCAGGTGAATGATCAATTTGATTCGAAAAAATCAGCATCCAGGGACTTGAATGGATAAGGATCAATTCAGAACTGGTACTATGGAGGAATACGTCTATCCGACCCCCTACAGTCTACGATCAAATTCTCGGTGACTTTTGGAAAAAATGCAATTTTTAATTCGACGATCAATTCCTCAATTTTTTTTATTTCAAATTTGAATTACCATAGACATTCTTTCAAAAAATATCGCCTCACGATTTACTTCACTAGATTTCTCACTTGCAACCTATAGTGCCACAGGTAATTACCAACCTTCAAATTCGAAATTTTCACTGATACTACCGATAAAATTTCACGAAAAATCAAACTATCAACGCACTAAGTGATTATATATCGGTACGATTTTAATCCGGGCCCCGATATTCGTCAGTTTTCACGACGAAAACTCTTATCAAACGGACTGGACCAAGAAGCGACACGAACTGAAGACTCCTAGGATTACTATCATCAGATTGTTTACACATCATTCAAAACATGTTTGTTGTAATTTTTGTTGACTCAGAAAAGGAGGCTGTCTGTTGGAATGCGTGAAAGAGGATGATCTATAGATAAGATTGTATTAGGTACCACTTATACAAGGTGGTCCAATCAACACGAAAAGGAAAAAGTGATATATTTTTCTCACTTTTTGTTTATCCCTTCACATTTTGAAGAGAAATGAGACTCCATGAGAGTTCAACATGATGAATAAGAAGGATGTCAATCAGAACTGTATGTCTTTAAGGTATGTTCAGATGAGGCCTCACAAGCATCCCAATGAAATTGAGTTTTTTTCGTGACTTGAATAAGATCCAAGTATAACAACTCAGGAGAAGTGTATATGATAACTTCTCTGAAACTCGTGTAGGAAACTGGTGTGTTTGCCTCAGATTATATATATATATATATATATATATATATATATATATATATATATATATATATATGTTGTTACGAATCTCCTGGCACCGGACCTGACGATCGTGAACGCGGAGTAGCGTAGGAAGTCGAAGAGAGAACGTCATTTTTCCTGGAACTCTCGTCATGCGTGGAATGTTCGATACCCGAGATTTGACTCGAAGATTCTCCAAGTATAAAACGAGTCACTTCATCGCGGGAAATATAGTGTTATTGAGAGTTTATTCGGAGACAGTTATCAGAGTTTCTAGCTTAGTGGAGAGAGCTTTTGTATTGCTATGTGCAGAAGTCGAAATTGAGAATTTCTATTACAGAGAGTTTTTGTACCGAGCGTTGGAAAGTTAGCGGAGCAATTTAAGTGATTGTGTTGTATTGCATTGTGATAAAGAATTGTAATAAAAGTAGTTTAGTGTTTATTGTAGAATACTTGCATATGAAATGTCAAAATTTCAACTTTCCAAACAGTGTACAGGGGAGAATGAAAAATAGAAATTTTGATCATTTGTAAACCCCATCTCATTTACGACATAATCAGAAAGTTCATCGAAAGGAGTTGTTTAGAACTGAAATCAATATTCAAATCTAGAATCACATCCAGGGTAGTTTACACTTGTTCAAAATATTATTTTTCGTTCTACCCCCTTACACTGTTTGGAAATTTGAAATTTTGACAACTCATATTAAAGTATTCTGAAATAAACCAATTTTAATGAGGAATCAAATTTTCTGGAAAATCGATATTAATTTTTTTTCCATGTTAGAATTTTTTAATCTCATGTGTCATCCGATAAACAGGTGGCTGAAGGTCGACCTCTATTCCGTCTCTTAGACTATTTGAAAACAATCGCCTGAAAGAACTTTTATTCCATAATTCGAAATTATTGTTTTTACGAGTCACGTAACAACCATTGTCAATAATGCTGGAAAAAATATGTTGAACTGGATAAATCTAGAAAACAATCAGTAAATAACACAAATGTAACTTCTAACAAAGTGAGTTGAAGAAATAAGATCATTTAAAGTGAAGTTTGTTTTCGTCGTCCTTAGAATAACCTCGCGTTCTATTATAAATTGACATCAATTTTGATTCTGGAATTTCCAAAACTATCTTCTATTTTCGAAATATGTGTTGAAACTTATCATATATTTCAACACTAAGAAATAATTCATCTGCTGCAGCTACTTAATATATTATGCAGATGGATGTTAAATTCGGCACTAGACTTACTAAACTAGAGGAAGAAAATATTAACTCAACAATAGAAATAGTAACGATAAAAACGTAGGCCGAAACGAACAAAACTAAATGGAATAAAATTGAATATTGAGTTTATTGGAAGTTCCAAACGCATTCAAATTTAAAAAACCTACTTCAATTCTAAGGATCAAACTGTCAAACTTTTCTGTAAAGGATTAGCATTGTATTAGGCTAAGATATATCTATAGCCACCTTATATTAAGCATTCCAAATCACGTTATGTCTGCGGGTGGGGGGACAAACGTTAACAAACCAAGTTTTTTCCCTCGTTTTAGTTTTATGACATTACATCGGCAAAATCAGTGTGTAAAATTGGTGTATCTTCATCTTCCATTATTCAGATACTCAATAATGGATAGAAAAACACTTGAGAGCACACCAGTTCTACCATGGAAGTCACTAAGTCTTTCGAAAAAAACAAATAAAAAAAGTTTCTGGGGGGCAGATGCCACCGAATCGAATTATTTGACAAGTATCTGGAATGGATGAATAAGGTGGCCTGTCTCATATTTTGTGTACTAATGATTCTATTGAAGAACAAAACATTCCGCCATAGTTTATCCAATGAGATCGTCGGTATCGAAATTCACTCGTGAACTTTGAAAAACCGCATTTGCATCATCACCTACCGTAAAAAAATGTGAGCCCTCTCTTGGATTTCTCAGATCATCTCAGGAATTGACTAAACAAAAGCTTATCAGTCAACGCACCAGGATTTTTATGCATATCTTGATCCAAATAATAAAACATCTGAATTGGCAGGATTAATTAATGAGCACTTGATAAATATATGGTATTATAAAAGATGCAAGCATCCGAGTTCCTCTAATTTATAAATATTGAGCCTTGGGTTAAGCCCTAGGATCGAGTATGACTTCAAATCAGTATAACCAGCATCAATAATCAACACTGAAATAACTTTCATTGAGAGTTGTTATCCAAAGAGAAAACCCAAAACACTTATATACCTACTGGATTATGCAGTCGAATATTCTCCTGGGAATGCCAACTTAATTGTCGAAGAGCGCCGCCTGGGCAAAGAAGATTTACGTATAACGAACAAGAAGCGACACTTGCCGCTACCCAGCCGCTAATCCTGTGGTCCCCACCACTACAGAATTTCATGACCTCAACACTATTTTTCTTGCGACTACCCAAGACCACCAGCAAAAAACAGTTAGCCAGTAAACTACTTGACAAGAAACGCCTGTACTTGTTTGTTTCTATTACTGACCGACTGCCGAATGCCGACATTGCTGGTAGACATGCGCATTCAGGGTGTATTTGTCGAATTTGTGAGATGCGCTTCTTGTTCGTTATACGTAAATCTTCTTTGGCCTGGGCTTCAACAGGGACAAGTGTTTCCAGTTTGGTTTTTGGGTATTTGAACGTTTTCTTCAACTCGAGAATTAGGTCCCAGCTTCCTCAAAATTGCAATACCTGCCGTATTTGAACGAATCGTAACAAAATGTGCACTTTACAAATATTTCACAATCTATAGGCACTCGCCACAATCTTTTTCAATTTCTTCCTCCAGAAAATTAATCGAAGGAAAGCTCGATCAATGGTTCTAATTTGGTTTTGTAGGCGAAATAGATCCTCTCAAATGTGCAAGGGTTCTTTCTAGAGGAATGGAGTGGTGGGTGTTCCCACTTGATACCAAGAATAACTGATTGAAATGAAATCTAGTCACATTCGTTTTCTCCCTCTCCTTTTTCTCCAGGCTCATTGGCGATGGAGGTGGCAAGTGGGTTTTATCTACTTTCTTCACATATCTGTGGTCGACCAACTTTCATCATGTCAGTCGTGACTGGGATCTGGATGAGTGTCCGGCTACTTGTACAGACTTTCCCCTTTTTTAATTATCCTCAGCTAGATAAGACCTCATTGATCCTTTCAGCTCGCACAAGTTTCGACTGATGCGTGTTGACGCTCTTTAGACCAACCTATTAGATTATATGGATAATATCTGTTGAAATAAATCTTGTATGGATATAGTCTCCACCAATAATCTGAATATTCTTACCTCCAACTACATTGTTGTTCACGTTTTTCGAGAAATCTTTTAACTTATTTGAATTTCATGGAACTTAATGCAAAACATTCATCATTTACAATATTGAATCAGGTAGTTCCATCTACCACTGCAGGGAAGAACTAAATCCTATGTAATTCGAATATAGTGTCATCTATGAGGAAGAAGAAATTTTTCATTTGACACTAGGAGCGTCTAGCAACACACTTGTCATTGTTTGAATGCCATTGTTTTTGGAAATATAAGTAGTCAACCGTTTGGAAATATCATTTGAAGGAATGGATACTGCGGGTAGATAACAGATAGATTTCGTTTCCAAGTTATGTCTTTTCTTTCGTTTTTCTTACGGACGTCGCGTCGTAGCATGATTTACACATTTTCTTGATTACTTATGCCTAATACCACAAGATGGCAATCAATTCAGGAACAAAAGTGGAATTTTTTGTCACTGCCGTAGAGCATTCAAGTTTTGAAAATTATTTCAATGTCTTGATACTCATTTCCTCCATAAACTTTAAGCGTCAATTCCATTTTGAAGCATTAGCTTTCTTTCTCATTTCAACAAACTGACAGAGACAACTCTGCACCCATTTTTTCTTTCAGAGTTCAGAGTAGGAAACTTTGTCGTCATTAGCTGCGTTCGAGTTGACGCCCGAAACGCTCTTGACCCGTTTTCAAGAACACTGAATTTCAAAATGACTCATTCTATAAGTTAATACTTCTGTATTATTCCTAAGATATTTGACCTGTCCCATCTATACAATGTAGCACAAAGGACTAATAAATCTATCATTATCGCATTTCTTTTCAAACTCGGGGCGAGTTCTGTTGTTTTATGGCATTGAAAGCCTGGCTAATGCACTGAAAGCCCTGCTCGCTCGATCGGGCTTCAACTCGAACGTAGCCATTGTCAATTGAACGGAAAAATTTATATTATATTGTAGATGGCGTAACAAAAACGCCTCAAATCCTTTTTTCACAAGCATTGACTGACTATATCTCTATAAACAATGGCAACACACAGTGCTTGATCAAAATTGACACTTTATTTTAAGAAATGCTTCATGATCTTGTGATGTTTTATTGTATTTTCTGTTGTTTCTCGTATACAACTGAAATGGTTTATTGATTAGAGCTGATGGGAGCATCTCGTTCTACCCACATTTCGTAACACCCACAGTGCATAACACCCAAAGTGCGTAACACCCAAATGTCATAACACCCAAATTTCGCCCACACTCTCCGAACATACCCGAATGATGCGCTGTTGCCAAATTCATCCTTCTTTTAGGTTAGGTTAGTTAGGTTAAGTTAGATCGGGTTAACAGGAAATTGCAGAATATCCGGTAAATTTTGCAACAGTGCATCATTCGGGTATGTTCGGAGAGTGTGGGCGAAATTTGGGTGTTATGACATTTGGGTGTTACGCACTTTGGGTGTTATGCACTGTGGGTGTAACGAAATGTGGGTGTTATGCAGCGCACCCGAGCTGATGACCCTTGTTATTAGTGACGTCACGGCGAATTGTTTTTTGAATAAATCATGGAATACGAATGATCGCCAGAAAACACCTGAAGCAGAACAGACAAGACAATTGACAGATCGCAGACAACTGACACTGACAGAGAAGTGTGATAAGGGGTTAAAACCTTTTGTTTTGTTTATTTGTTTGAGCATTGGCATGTAGAGCCATTGTGATTCTCCATTCCTAAGCTTTCTCACAATAGAACTAGTGCGGCAAGGAAAATGGTAAAATTTGCAGTATGATGCAAAACAGATAGTTCTTTATACCCGAACGAGTTTCAAGAATATGGCAGCTTCAGCTAGTGAAATAGAGGAGTTCCTGTCTGGGCCTCTTGTGAAATGGGTCAGTATTCTAGTATTCAAATCCAAGAGAAATTCACTAACGCCTATTTCATCACTCTTCAGCTCTCCACTTGTATGAAAAAGCCTGAAACTCTCCAAGTTTACGAAACCTTCTTCGATGGAGCTCCAATAAATGAAGTACTACTTCTCATTGATCCTGAGCCATCCCAGCCAGTGCCTTCATTGTCAACTCTACACGGTCTCAGTATTACGGCAGCTAGAACTAAGATTTTTCATTGTATCATACAGAATATCAAGGCTGTGTACGAAGATGAACTAGGACAGGTTGTCATTTCTGTTCCAGATTGCGTGGTTTTAGGACGAACACCAGCCTCACAGGCTGCACTGGAGCAGTTGAAGCTATTGATTTTATTACTTTTGGGATGTGCTGTTCAAGGCCCTACAAAGGAGCTGTTCATAGCAAAAATTAAAGAGTTGTCAGTTGATGATCAGCATGATATTGTGGAATGTATAAAGAGGGTAAGTTCAGCCTAGATGTCATGTAAAAAATATAAACACATCATCTGTCATTCTGTGACATTTTTTGTGAACAAATGTTGAACAGAGAAGTTTTACAATTGAATTTTCTACAAATATTTTTTTCCAACTCTCTGTCTTATTTCTTAGATTGGGAAAGTCTTGGTGATACCTTACACTTTGCACCTGCTTTTCATAATAAACTACCTGGTGCTATCAGAGAGTTGCCAATTGAAAACTATAAAAATATCATAAGGCAATATTTCTTGAACAGGGCTTTATACTCCATTGATGAATTCTTGAACTAATATATTGATAGGTCAGATTTTAGTTTTTAATAGTTCCTTATCTATCTTGTGTGATCATGAATGAAAACATAGGTTCTTGCTGATTTTTATACATGTGTTTTAAATTTTACTGATGATTGTAAAGACCTTATCTATCATAAATAAATTCTATTCTATTCTTAAATCATTGTTAAAATGTCCAGTCAGTGATCAAACTGAACCAAAGTTTGAGGTCACCTAGTTCTATTGTTTACTTTTTCACATGAAAATGTGATTGTTTTCAGAACAATTGAATTTGTAGGTGCTCATTAGTGGGTTGAGTGATTAATTACTTCTTTTGTTTGGCTATTTGGGACATTTAGGGCATAGTCATATTTATTTTTCATTGAACTTCTTACAATTCAACAAAGGAACTTGAAGATAAATTACACATAATCATCAGGAACTATTTCTTCGAATATCTACAGTGAATAATAGTAGATCATACCACGTGTCAGTAATGATAGCTAAAATAGAATAATAGTCAGTTTTGTGAGTAGTATACTCAACTTCATTTACAACTAATTTATTAATTATGATATTCAATTCTAGAAATTTTGTGATAGGACTACAAGAGGGAATAAAGACTACCTATTAATCACTTGTCATTATTTCCTAAGGGAATAATATATGGCATTATACTGCATAAAACATGAATATAATATTTACATTATGTAAGTATTAGTTGTAAATAAAAATTTATAAAACATCTTACTTATAGGTAATTTATTGTTATTTTGTTTTCATCTATCATTTCAGTATATAAAGATATGTTCTCCCATGACTTGGGTGAATTTGAGATATTTGCATAGGGTGAATAATTATTCTGCAACTATTGAACACAGAATATTGGATATCAAAAATTTGTGTTGAATCATCATTTCAAAATTCAATCCAAAGACAAAATTCCACCCCCCGGAATCGAAAACTCTCAATTGGTTAGTTCAATAAATATCTGATAACAATCAAATTCCACATTATATCTCCCTCATGTCATCAATAATTGCATGAACCATTGGAAAAACTTCTGAAATGGTTTCTTGCCAGAAATACTCAATCAATGATCTTTCAGAGAAGAAACTTCTTATTCCGTTATTTTGATACTGAGTACTTCAAGAAATCTGGCACTATACCAATATAAAAGATTGAGAGTTAGGAGGTCTTACAGCCAATTTCTTTTTGATTTTTTTCCAGCAAGTATAAAACAAATTAAGTCAATGTTATCCTAGGTTGAACATGCATTCTCTTCTTTCTTTCAATTTCTGTCTTGAAAATTTAGGAGTCAACCATTGTTTATATCAATGTCACTTTTGGATTGACTGAAACAATCGAAATAAGGAATTTATTGTTTAAAAATTCAGAACAAACTTTTCCATTTGCCGTTATTAGCAAATCACAAACCTAATTTAATTAAGTCTTGCTATCATTTCTTAAATGTTTTACATCAATGTCAAACTGATCAAGTGTTAATTTCAATTAACCTCTTCAGTTTCTATCTATCTGATAACTTCAAATTTTTTTTTTATCACTGGTAGCTTGATTGGTAAAATAACTATCAATATCTTTGCAGAAGGAAGCATTTGAATTATTCTAGTACTGACCATCTTACTTAACGTCACCTTTTTTTGCCAGAGCGGGACATCTGCTGAACTATATAATGAAAAAAGTTTTTGGTCTGTTAATAGTTTTATTTATTATATAAGATAAAATAGCACAATATAATCAAAGCACTAACCCCAAATTAGTTTAGTAGGCACGACTTACTAAGCTATCACTCGCCATTTTTTGTTGATTCGAGAAAAAACTCTTTTGTAACATACTCAGTAATAATATAGTTCTTTTGGTAGAGTGAATAAAGTTTGTGCAAAAGCTCACACTCAAATTTTTTGGGACACACTTATATGTGTCCATGATATATGACAAGGACAGATCTATAGTTGAAACTCATGCTCACTTCTATTCATTTCGCCCTTTTAAATGAAGATTGTTGATAGAAAAGTGCTGGAATAATGCGACCCGAGATTTCTTGATCTATCGCAACTCTTGTGTGATCATCAACTTTTCTTTCTCTGTTTCACCTAAACGAACAAAAGACATAATTCAAGTTATTCGATAGTTTCACCATGTCAGTTATCATCATTTCTTCTTTTTTGTTTGTTATCTTTCAATACTTGTCTAACAATTTATAATGTTACGATATTCCCTTGAAAATCCAACTTCTGACAGTACTGTTACGATATTATCCGTGGGTTCGATGATTAAAACACCAAACAACACTAAACTACTTTTATTATAACTCTCTATCACAATACAATTCAACACAATCACTTAAATTTCTCCGATAATTCTCCAATGCTCGGTACTTAAACTCTCTGTACTAAAAATTCTCTGTTATACAAATTCCACACGTCGACTACTTGCACTTAGCAATAACAAAACTCTCTCCACTTAGCTCTACTAAACTCGCTCCACTTAGCTCTGAATACAAACTTCCGAATAACCAACTCTCGAATAAAAACTTGTCTCGTAACAATCTCTCCCGTATATATACCTGCGTACCTATCGAGAATCCTCGAGAGAAGCCCCGATGACGTGTCTCGAATTCTCCAGGCGGCAACCAACAGTTCCTGGAAAATGACGACGCTACTACGCGATCCCTCATCTGCATTTACGATCTCGTCAGGGCCGGCGTTAGGAGAGCGCTAGCGGATTCGTAACACTAATATGATTTTACATCAATGACTGATAGTTCGACTGATAAAATCACTAATGCCCTGTGGCTTCTCTGTCGCAAAAACTTCTTTTTCTTGTCCTGGTACTAATTCCAAACTTTATAAAAGATTCCATTTTTTTGTTGCCTGAAACCTTTGATATAATTCTCACCCCACAAACGGCCATCCTTCTTCATCTCAAACGTTTCTAAATGTATCAAGAATCTATAGTTGGAACTCATGCTTACTTTTATTCATTTATTAAATGAAGATTGTTGATAGAAAAGTGCTGGAATAATGCGACCCGAGATTTCTTCATCTATCGCAACTCTTGTGTGATCAGTAAATTCAGCAGTTTCTGTACCTCCTCCCACGTTGACACCTTTGGTAAATTAGCCTATTCAAACACTTTTAGTTCTGTGTTGAATTGACACCGATCCACATATTATTTACTTGTTTTATAAAACTCAGCAGCCGCAGTTTTTACACTCTGCTGGTCAACAGCAACTTCTCTTTCTTGTAATTTTACAAGCAGGTTACGGACGATGTGAGGAAGGAAAATCGTATTCTCTTTTAGTGTCAGGTTATCTCCTTGGCAGACTCTATGGTCGACGCATTTTGCCCTTCGATTTTCAACATCTACTTGAAAGGTAGAATCACGAAACTCTTTCAAAGCTTCTACTCGAACGCTATAATACAATACAATACAATACATATAGATTAAGACAATCAGCGAAAACTTTGAGGGTGTGGAACGCCCACGTCCCCTTTATCACCTGGAATTGTAATCATAGTTCTGGTATATGAACCATTCTTAAGATAGTTCTAAGTTCAGTTGTTTCATGTTAGTCAGATTGTGGCCATATACCTCCCTTGCCAAATCAAGATCAGATTCTTCCGTGAAGCGGAATGGGCTTTTTGAAATGTTGATGTTTTTTCAACTGAAGACCACCAAAAAAATGAGTTATAGTATATGGAATGGTATAAACAATGCCTTTTTGAGGTAATGGACTATGGTCTATAATTATCTAGAATTATTGACATAAAAATGTCTAAATTCGGTCTTTTGCAACTCATCGTTGTGATTTGTTTATTCTTCGGATTACGTAGATTAATTTTAAAGGTATCCGTGAGCGTTGCGAAAAATGATTGTCCCTCAAAAAAGCTCGATTTGTCCACATCGCGCGCTTAGTCGATCCCATTACCCCTACCACGTACTTTGCATGGTTCCAATATTTGCTCACTTGAATTAATGGAGAGTCAGTGCAGTTCTAATCATCAATTCGAGTCGACGATTTTGTATTTAATCAGAAGAGTGTGGTTGAAAAATCACACATACAAATTTTCCTATCAGAATCTGGACGTACGAATGATAACAATTTCCATGCATTTCTTGACGAATTTTCATCTCGATTTATTCATCACATTCAAATTACAACAAAAAATGTATTACCAAAAAAAGAGTGTCACCACGCCAAGGAGGGTTGCTAGGTTGCAACCACAATTTGGAAAAATCACTCATATGTTTACTCATCACTGGACTCGATGAAATTCTTCGAAAATTCAATTTTAATCTCAGCTCCTCCGCCCCTTTTCCCAAGCTGAAATTCTGGGTGCTCCATCGCAATATTGCAGATTCAGCAGATGCAATAGGGCAAATGCAGGTATTTTCCTCAAACGTGAAATGTGAACAATAAAAAAAAAAGGGTAGCTGTCAATTTTTACGTTCATGACAGCCCTTCAACTCTCTAATATTATTCTGTTACAAATCACTTTGTTGCGTTACCCGATTCTAGTTTCGTCCGACTTGAACTTAAACAAAACATTGTACATCGAGTAAGCACTGGCGGAAGGGGTGTATCTATCCTGCTCACACGCATAAGCGCGGCACTGCGCATCGGGTGCGCTCTCTCATAATATGCCTTCCCGTGCGGGGCGCCATGCCACGCATTTCGAGACCGAAAAAATACATTTCAATTTATCAGTTTGCAAAAGAAGGACAATAGTGGCCTCGCTGGAGACACCATGACAGACTGCCTGAAAGCGGACGTATGGTCACGTTAACCATGTTCATATGAATCAATACAGCTGTTGAGTGATCTTCGAAATGTTTTTTCTGTTTCACCTGAATGAACAGAAGACATAATTCAAGTCATGCTAATATTTCTCAATGTTCTATATTGAATTGTAGCTGCTCGATAGTTTAACCATGCCAGTTATCTTCATTTCCTCTTTGTTGTTTTGTATCTTTCAATACTTTCTGACAATATATAATATGATACTATATCAATGACTGAGAGTTCGACTAATAATATCACTAATGCCCTGTGGCTTCTCTGCTGCAAAAACTTTTTTTTCTTGTCCTAGTACTGATTCCAAACTTTCAAAAAGATTCCAATTTTTTGTTACCTGAAACCTTTCATATAATTCTCACCACACAAACGGCCATCCTTCTTCATCTCAAACGTTTCTGAATGTATCAAGAATGTTTCTTTTTGTTGCATCTATTGAGAACCGTTGAGAGTATTTCTTTGGTAATGCTGCGTTCAAAAATTCATTCAATTTAATAATGAGTCCCAACCATATTTCAGGTCACTGATGATCAGAGCATCGTACTAACACTAGACTGGGTTGACCAAGCACCTGAACGTTTATTTTCTCACATAAGAACCTTAACGGCAGAGAGGGACAAGTTGCTCAAAAAATGGGTAACAGAATTAGGGCAGGAAATGGTGGCTTCTGGCACACCCTCAAAGTTTGGCAACCAAGGGGTAGAATCGAATCATTTGGCTGTGGAACTGGCAGACTGGAAAGCTAGGATGAGAAAGCAGAGACAGGAACTGTGAGTGCACAATACAATGTAGTTGAAACTTTCAGGGACTACTTTACTTAATTTTTTATGATAATCATGGTTTCAAATATTGTATCAATAAAGTTTACTGTTTTGGTGGTGGAATAATTGAAGAACTTTCATGTTTATGCTATAATAATTTTCAGCGAAGAAAAAACGGAGATTCTGGCAGAGTGCAAGGAAGAGTTAGAACATGCTACAAGTTTGGTCTCCAAACTAAAAGCGGAGGTATGCTTTGATTCATAAAGTTTTCTAAATACTAGATGGGGTTGGAAGAATTGTAAACAAATGAAATATATAACAAATTCTTGCAATGTTATCGGCATACTGGAGAAGATCGAGGAACAAACATTGATTTATTGAAGCATAACACTACTCTTGACAAATCAAACCTAAATAGATAGAATATAATATAACACGGATTGTCGAGCATAGATTGCAATTCAAGGAATTGAAAATTATAGTCCCTTCCAAATAAGCTTGATTTGGATTCTCTGAAATTATTAAATTGACTTATTTCTGAAGATTTAGAGGATTATGTTTTTTATCAATCTTGGTGGAAGATAATTGTGGACTGTTTGCTTTTAAAGATAATAATTTTTTTGTCAAGAAGGAATTTGACCTTCATATTTGACCACTAGAGAGGCAATTTTCTACAGAGGCCCTGAAAAACAATTTCATATCTTAGATGTTATTCCCTTGATGTGATACATAATCAAACTTGTTTTGACATCCAGATCATAAGTTTTTATTCAAAGAGATAATATATTATTCGAACTTGACTTAAATATCGATTAATGCTTCTATAAATTCTGAATATATTTCATTTTGGGTATGATGATTGTCAAAAAGACAGAGAGATTGCCATAGTGAAATTCAATCATAATAGTTCTTATAATATTTGTATGAAATGAAAGTGATTTATAGCATGGTGTTAGAATGTCATTTAATGGTAGTAACAAGGGTAAATTTGTCTTGGCAAAATGCTGCTTCATAAAAACAAAGAAAAAGGCCAAGTGTATATACCTATTGAACCTCATGATAATTTCAGTACCTATCTAACTGTTAATCTGCTAATATCACAGTTTCATATATTTCTGATGAGTATAAGCTGAACTAATAAAAAGCAAGTAATTTTGTGGAGTTTGTTCTTTTAAATAACTTGTAAACTGATTATTTATCGACCGTTGTCTGATGAAAATGCTCAAAATACTTAATTGCAGTCATAAATCATGTGACGATAATCTTAACCTAAATTACAAAATCGTTCTTTCAGCAGTCTTTTGTGACTACCAGTAAGGACGCTTGAAAAAGTGCAACTGCTTCACATCATAGATAGAGGGATTGATAGTTTATTCGTTACAAAGGATCATACCCAATGTATAGAAATAAATGCACAGTACTTATCGGACTAGTCGAGTTAGAAGGCGATTGGTATCTGATCAAAATGCACCCACAAACGAATTACACACAACATTAAGACAGTTATTTCAATCGAAATAATCAGGTTCTGAAGTGAGTACACTTCAGGAGAGCAATGAAATCTTGGTGAAAAATATCATAATCAGGAGCAGAGAATCTCTTCCATACTCTAAAATGATCTCTCACATAAAAAGCTTTGGACCTTATTTTTGAATACCAATTTGCAACCACTTACACTAGTAAAATACTTCAAATAATTGAAACACTTGATAAGTGGGCGATTTTTGACCAGCAATTAGTCGAAAGGTTGATGGATACATCATTGGCTCTAGGGTTATAACAATGAATTTCATTGTTTTTGATAAATTTACCTCCATTGCCGTTATCATTATTAAGCAAAATGTATAGACTTAATCTTTCATAGATATTCTTCTAGGAATAAGTAGATGACATCCTTCCTGTTGATACGTAATGAGAGAATAACCTCAGCAATTTTCAGTTGTTTTCAATAAAAAATTGTTTCTGCAAGAATGTAGATATGGTAGATGTAGATAATAAAGTTATTAAAAAATTGCGATATTTTTTGCTACATCGGATTGAATTATTTTCCGCTCTGCATATAAGTATGTTTATGTTTGTGAGAAGTAAATTGTTATTTTTTTCACTGTTAGTGCGTGGGGGTTTGCGATTGGTATCTTAGAGAGATATTTTTACTTCACATCTTAAGTATAATAGTTGTTTGTATAATGAACTGATAATTTTGTTTTCTATTTATTCCATGATTCAAGTAATACAACTTAGTCGGTGAGCAAACTTGATGACTATCTATGAAGCAAATCATCTAAAGGAACAGTTTGTTGAGACTGACTGTTCCTTCAGATGATTTAATACAAATCATTGCGAATGGAAGCAAAAACGTTCTTTACTATTATAATTACCACCGTGTCATTTCAATATTCCCCTCAGAATAGCGATTTGCTGACTGAAGCTAGGAGGGCCAAAGCATACAGGGACGAAGTCGATTCAATGAGAGAGAAAATCGAGAGAGCAGATAGACTGGAAGTAGAAGTTCAGAGGTACCGGGAGAAGGTGAACGATACGGAGTTTTACAGGGACAGGGTTGCTGAATTGCGAGAGGACAACAGGATTCTCTCCGAGACGAGAGAAATGTTGGAGAAACAGCTGGAAAGAGAAAGGCAGAAGGGGGACCACGTTTTGCAGCTGAAAAACGAGTTGCTGTCCGTCAAACAGTCGTTCAATAGTGTTGTGTTGGTGAGTAGAAATTAAAACAGTGGCAACGATACTCGATTTTTCTCAAACCAGGCGGCGCTAGTGTTATTAGGGGCACCATATTTCTGTGGGCCAAGAAACTCGAGAAATCAAAACGAACTGTACATGATATTCTGTTACTTATGATTTTGTTGGAATTATGGAAAAAATGTGGAGAAAGATGTTTTTTGAAACACTTATGTATTAAATCATCGAAAAAAATGAACCAGATACAGGGGACATAATGTCCAGCCTTACTAGCTTAATCTATAGTCGGGCTGTTCAAAAGATAGAATTCAAGGACGCGTGAACAGTAAATGCCTGCATAGCCACACCTTCTAAACTGAAATGAAATAAATGAAGAACTGTTTACACTGTACTGTACTCATTTGTGCTTTGTATTTACGTGTGTTACGTTAATTAAATAATATGGATGAAAACACAGTTTCACCTCCAAGAAAAAGATAAAAAAAGACATTTAACTGTAGAGGAAAAAGGTGTAATAATGAACACTTATGAAAAAGCATCCCAAGAGTTGATGGGAGAACGACGCGGCGACGTTTTTGTTGAGTGGTGTAAATCGGACTTGTAACATTGGGAAGAGGAACATTCAAAGAGTGCGTGCCGTTCACGTGATCATTCTATCTTTTCAGCGGCTACACTATAATTCTATTCATAATAACTGCCATTTCGACATCCTTTGTAGAGTAAATCCACAATGAGAGGTTGAACCAGTTCTCATTTGATCATGTTTTTCTGTTCATTATCTTATCCATCGTGTTGATCATCAATAAATTCAGTTCTTCAGTAACCATCGAAGAACCTTGTTGCCATCACAGATACCAAAGTAAACTAGACACTACATTTTCCGGGTGTCAAATTACCCAGTCATCGTATTCCAGGGTTGGGCTGATTAAAATCAAGTGATTAAAATCATGATTTAAATCGCTTGATTTTTAAAATTAAAATCATGATTTAAATCAATTTTAACAACATTATATAAAAGTTTTCTCGAAGATCAAAAGGAGTATCTGCTTTTAGCAAAAACAACAAAAAAGAAGTACATAATTTCAAATTCCTAAACTAAACGTAACACCTAAATTTTATTACTGTATATTTTTAGTCTATTCATTTTCGTTATACAATTTGAACAAAAACACGAGTTTTCCTCCTTTTTCTGTACCTAATCTGTTTCTAATATCCGAGTGTACAACTAGCGAAATGCGTGAAATTGTTGGGCAACGTCAATTTATAGGTTGAGAAGGAAAACAAGCCTCGACAGGAATATTCTTGCGAAAAGCACTACAAACGCGTTCGTGCCTCACTCTGCACTGTATAGCGAGTGTATAGGACAGAAGAAAAACAAATCGCGACAAGAATTTTCTTGCAAGAAGCGCGACAAATGCGTTGTCACAACTTTTTGAGCCGCAAATTGTAGAAAATTTTTAGATTTATATATTAAAATAATTAACAATAATTTCAAAGAATCAAAATTTTCAAATTCAATATTCAAATTGAAAAAATCAAAAAATCAAATAAATCATGATTTTTAAATAATAATCAATGATTTTTGATTTTTTTAATAAAAATCAGATTTTGCCCCACCCTGTCGTATTCACAACAATGCTGCTAGATAAAACAATGATTTCAAGCATTTTACATTTTTAAGGGTACAGTTAACTGTATACGGAAAAAACTTAATAGGTTTGAAATGAGTTTTTCTATCATTCCACCTACGAAATACGACGAAGTCTTACCATTTTAAAGTGTGATTTCTATCACTGGAGAAGATAAGGAGTAAAAATTTGTCCAAACTCGTTCATCCGTCCGCTTTGTAGCACCTCGATATATTTGACGGAACTCGAACAAACCTACTAGCCATATCCATCTCCCAAATATTCTTATATGGCTTTCTTCAAATAATAGATCCTCGATTCTTCCCTAGATGAAGAAAAACCCAGTACCATAAAAAAATGATACCTAACATAAAGCCATTGTTTTTTTTTCAATCAAAAATTTCATGGCTTTTCAGTATCTATTGTGAAGAAGACCTATAAGAGTTTTTTCTTGATTTTTTGGTGGAAAATTCCGTTTTTCCCTGTATATTAACAATTGTACTGCTAAAAATTGACGGAATCGTTCTGAAACGTATTATTGTAGATACAGAATGTGGGGCCAATTTGCTTCGCATCAGCGATAGGTGTCAAAAAAAATTACGAGAAAAAGATTCATGGAATGTTAGTTGAAGCCCGTATACCGAGTTCGGTGACAGAACGACATTTTCTAATAATTATTTCAATACATTTAAAGCGAAACAAGATATCGTTCGAAAATTCGTAGTAGGCCATATTGCCATATTTAAAGTTCACATTCAAGTTGCCAACCTGAATATTTATCATAAATTCAATAAGTATGAGTTGAAATGGGGTTTTCTGTTAACCAGCTCACGCTCAATTATGAAGTTTCGTTTTGACCATGAATCACTCTGAGTCATTTGACTTTCTAAGAATGTGTAGTTTTCATTTTGAAAACTACAAGCCCATAACTTTTTACGATGAATACTTCGCATTCTAGAAGTATTCATTGCTAAATTTTCAATGTATAACATAGTGGGGGCAAAAATCGGTGTTGAATTCTAAATTGACATGTACATGATTCATCAAATCGATTGAGACTGGAAAGTTGAAAGCACAGAACACAGAAATAAATTCAGAAATGTATCAGCTGCCTTTACTTCCACATAAAATACGGAAGCTTAGGGTTAACGACCACCGAAGGCGCTAATGACGGTTATTTTGTTTCAGTTGGGAGTGAAGATACTGAATCGCAGCCTCTATGACGGTGTCAATTGACGTTGTTTATCTGACATGCAATGCGATTTCGAATAGTGTGAAGCATAAAATTCGAATTCATTTTAAAAAAATGGTTCTCTGTGCAATATGAGCTATATTTTATTCGAGTATTATATGAGGACCAAATGTTTCCACAAAAAACTCGCGGAGAAGTCATCGTTTTTTCCCAAGAATAACCAAGTGATTTTCCGTACTTGGATCGAGTGAATCAAATCAACCAGAACCAAACTTCCAACCCAGATTTTGTGCGCAAAGGTTTTTTTATATTACAATGCTACATACTGAAAAAGAACTTACATAACACTCTCATTTCGCCCGAAATTCCAGTTAAGTTGAAGGAAATGGTGAATTCGTTTGAACTGTATTATATAATGTAAGTCGTCTTAGGGTACGTGATGACATAGCTTCCGAAGAGAATGCTTTGTGCACATAAAATGTGTTGAAAGTTAGATGGTGGGATAGATTATTATTTTTCAATTGTTGGTTTATAATGAAACCAAATAAGGAAAATTTGCCTTCACTTGTCGTTGATACAGAATTCTGCATTTTCATTCCGTACAGTTTTCTGTGATACATTAAATTTTCTTGTACAGTTGGGGTCAAAAACCAATAGATGAATGTGGCGCAATAGTTTTTGGTCTATACAAGTATGCCGTTGCCTGTCGCTAAACTCGTTTTTGTAATCTGTACAACAAGTCCATAACACTTTCACGAAATTAACGATGAATACTTTTCATTTTTAAAGTATCTATCGTTAAATTTTCAGTGTCTAATGTAGTAGGGGCAAAAATTGGTGTTGAATTCAAAATTGGCATGTACATGACTTACCTTATCGATTGAGGCTGGAAAGTTTGCTGATATTCTAAAGTCCAAAAATTATCAGAAACACTACATCGTAAGCTTTTCGGAGTTGAATGTCGAGTTCTGGAGAGTTCCGCAGCTTCCGGCTGCATCTGCGGCGGCCATCTTCAACGGCGTGGTACTATGACTAATTACTAGCCGAAAGCTCCGGAACTCAAAATTCCAGAACACGGCCCTCAAGCTCGAATAATTTGCGATGTATCAACACCGACCGGGAAAGCCTACATTCAATCAATCAATCAATCAATTTATTAGTTAGATAAGTGTTCAATTACAATACAGTTATCTACATTGCAACATACTAACTTAGGTAACACGTCAGATGAGCTTAAAACATACTAGACGATAATGGAAATAACATCAAAGCTAGAGAAGTCGAGGAATGTCAGAATCAAAAAAAATCAGTATTTGTGACTAAAAAATATGCAATATTTATAATAAATTAACAACACAGTAATAGACAAAACATGTTAAAATCAAATGCTATTTGAAATAATCGGTAGGCAATTCATTTTTGGAAAAATTCATCAATGGAGTAGTATGCTTTCGACACAAGATGGTTTTTCAGACTAGCCTTAAAGCAATGCAAGCTAGGGGCGGATTTGATACTGTCATCAAGAGCGTTATAAAGCTTTATACCAATCGATCCCGGATGATTCTGCGACACTGACAGTCTAGTGAAAGGTTGTTGGAGTTTGTACTTATTTCTAGTTTGATAATCATGAGTCTGTCCACAAGTAGGAATGTTAGTAATATTTCTTCTCACATAAATAATACAGTGATATAAATATAGACTGGGTAGAGTCATTATTCCTATTTTTATAAAAAGTGGTTTGCAATGTTCTCTCAGAGGTACTGCCATCATTAACCTTACTGCTTTTTTCTGAATTGCAAATATTTCCTGTGCCTTGGATGTTGCACCCCAGTGAATAATTTCATAGCATATGAATGACTGAATCAGACTAAAATATACAAGTTTCAAGACTTCGAGAGAAATAGTGTTTCTCAGTTGACGGAGTAGAAATATGTGTTTACTAAGCTTGCATTTTATGTTTTCAATATGATTGCCCCAGGTGAGTTTTGAATCAATATAAATTCCTAGAAATTTTGTGTCAAAGACTTGTTGAATAGACATATTTTTCATCTTAACTAAGTAGCTGGTATCTATTGATGAATTTTTTGTAACAAAATTGATCATTTGAGTTTTGGTCGTATTGAGAACTAGCCCATTCAAATCACACCATTCAGAGAGTTGTTCTGTGGCATTTTGCGCTTTGTGAAGCATAGTTGGTATACTATCAGCGGATATAACAAGATTGGTATCATCTGCATATACAATCGATAGAGAAGCAGCAGAGCAATAAATAGGGAGGTCATTTATAAATATAATAACATAACCTAACCTACATTCTTTTATTCTATCAGAAAAACTGTTGATATTAATCAATGCAGGAACGAGATGCGACAAAAGAAAAGGTACAAGAACTGCTCGACGAAAACCACCAACTGCAACTGCTGATGAAATCTGCCCTGCAAGAAACCAGCTGTCCCAACATATCCACCGATTCGGACATGGACGAAACCAACTCGGGCGACAACAGCCTCTCGGAGCAGCTCACGAACGACGCGCAGGCGCGCGCTCTGAGATTCGAGCTGGAAAACAAAAGGCTGCTGCTGGCGATGGACTCGCTCGAGGACAGCAGTTTCCAGCAGAGCGCCAACAAAATCCTCGACTTGGACAAGGAGAAGAAGAAGCTCGCTCTGAAATGCGAGCAGTTGCAGGAGAGCTGCGACAAACTAGCTCGGCAGAACGCGGAGTTGGAGGATCTGTTCAAGAACGCCATCCAGGAGAATAGGAAGTTGCAGGATAGCATCGATTCTCAGAAGGTTAGAATCAAGATTGAATTTTTTTTTTGAATTCCATAGCTGAAAATGATATGTTTTATGATGGATATTATTGTTACGTTTTCTATTGGTCATATTATTATATAGACGTCAAATAGGAAATTTGATGCAATTCCAATGACCAGTTATGTCTTATAGGCTATGTTTTGGTGTATTATAAACTGCTTTGAGCATTTGATAAAAATCTATGGACTTAAATTTATCATATAACATAATAATTACTCTGCAACTTTCACTCATTTGATCTTTGCTCATGTAAAATCGATATTTGATACAAAATATGGTGTCATATTTTGTCCTCTGACGAAATTTCCTCTGGACCAGTGGTCACGTGTTTTGTGGATTTGAATTTCCCTCCCGTATTCTTCACATTCATATAACGAAGGAGAATAGAGAGTTGCAGGATAGCATAGATTCTCAGAAGATTAGTGTAAATATTGTGTTATTTGAGCTTTATATAATTATGTAGCTGAACAAGGCTTGTTTCATGATGGATATTGTTACGTTTTCTATGGGTTCTACTATTTTTTAAAGTGAAATTCAAAACATTGAATAAACTTGAACCCTTCAAACGCGACCATTTAGCTCGCCCTTTAGATGATCTTTCAAGTGACGTTTCTCAGGTTTGTTTACTATAAGTGTTTCAGTTTCAATTGCTATAAAGATCATAAAAGGAGCTAAAACGATTTCATACCTGAATATTTTGTAGCATGGAAGTGCAAAAACCCTTTAGAAATACACTTAATAAAGTGTTTTCCGTATTTAAATCGAAGCAAAAAGTACGAAAACAATGGTTTAAGATAATGAGAAGGGATAATGTATATCCAAAATCGTGTTTATATCATGTGAAGATCATTTTAACTCAAGTGTGCTATATTTTTTGCATCTCAGTGTGAATTAGTCAGAAGTAAGCTTTGCATAAGCTATTTAGCAGTGGAAAATTCGGTCATTTATAAATACCAATCCATGTTATAACTAAATACATCACAAAGCATAATGTTTACCTCGCAGCGTTCACTCATTTGATATCTGCTTATGTAAAATTGAGATTAGATGCAAAATATGCTGTCATTAGAAATGTATTTATTTTTGGTGAATTGTCCGATTGTGCTTGGACAAAACTACTTTCAGTCATCGTTTTAGAATCACTAGAAATCGCCACAGTATAAGTTTGAAATATTTCACAACAATCACAGTATGAAGATCGATGCGTATTAATCTACTGTTGTGTAGTCTGATGACATATTTCATTTCAACCAATGGTGAAGCGTTTTGTAAGTTTAAATTACCCTCAATAATACTTTGATTTTTATATTATGATATTTTATGGGTTTAAATAATAACTGAATATGAAAAATACTCTCTTCCAGTTTTTTTGGGTTCTTAACCTACCACATTCTGAAAAAATCAGAATTATTATTCTGATTTTAATTCTGATTTTTTCAGAATCAGAATTATTATTGAAATCTATGCATGTGTAGAAGGGCAGATTTTCAATCTACCACGATAAGTTGTTGCAATAATTTAAAACCAGTTCCTTCTGAACGGAACACATTCAATTAGCAATTTTTCGTACATCTCCAATTGACCTATCAAAAAAATAGAGATTGTGGTAGGTTAAGAAGCCAAAAAAATCTAAAAGAAAGAAACCATCCATCACAAAATAATAACATTCAAACAGTACGTAAAAAATACCTTTAAATTATAATATGACGAATTAAGATTTTATGTTCTTATCAAGAAATCAATCCGTCTGTACTATCCTGAATGTAGGTAATTTTTTCTGTAAATAATTTACAGTTGGTATGGCATAATATCTCTTGCAATTTGGTTTTCTCTTCGAATACTCTGTATCTTTGAAACACACAAATTGATATTCCTCAAGGTTTGTTTTCTTTCCGACGGAAATCGTGTCCAACTCAGTTCAAAGCAGTTGCACAGATGTGAACTGGACATTCTTAAGCGAATCAACTATCACGACATGTCTGTACAACTGCTTCGAACTGTTTTGGATTGAGGTGGCCTTTACTTGATGGAAATCTATAGTTTATTACACTATAAGGTAGAACACGATTAAATTTCCACGAAATTTATTGTCTTCGCGACAACTACACACTAAATTATTCTTTGTTGAAAGCTCCTCAAATTCATCAGGGCCTACTCCAATTATCCCTGATTCCTAGATTATACAACTGATAATGATTCCTAAAATTATGAACTGATGCTGATTCCTGAAATTATACAACTGATACTGATTCCTAGAATTATACAACTGATAATGATATCTGAACATAGTTACTACTTATTAATTGAATAAGTTCAACAAAGGGGAACTATTGAGATCCAATTGATCATTTAGCAAACAATTTGAATTTTTCAGTTTATAATTTTTCAATAAACTGAAAAATTCAAATTGTTTGTTTCGATACAGTGTATCGAAACATGTCGCGAAGACAATAAATTCTGTGGAAATTTAATCGTATTCTACCTCATAGTGTAATATGCTTGGAACTGTGCTAGATATGATTTCCGTCGGAAGGAAAACAAACCTTTATTCATTTTTACAAGTAACTGGCCTTCATCACCCTGTATATTATCAGAGAGAATATCTGTTGTGGTCAGTTTTGCTGTTTTTTTTTTCAATTGTTTTTTGTTGGATTGTCCGTTCCCATTCGGCAGTTGTTTTATTGCTAACATTCTCCAGTTGGATCGATGATATCTAGTTGTTCGGTTTTTGTGATGTTGATCCAAGCTAAATAAATAGAGTTGTGGATCCATTCGTATTTTAAACATTTACTAAATATATCAGAAATGGAATATTTCAAGAAAAAAGGCATTCATGTTGCTTCTAAAGTTCGAACTAGTATACAGCAGGTAATAAAATATAAATGTGTGTTACAAATAATAATGTAAAGTATTCGAAATTAAAAAAAAATCTATTTGAAACACTATTTTAATATATAACATCTTGAAATTGTTTCTAATCATATTTGAAAGATCATTTGGTGGAAGCAAGGTGGTCATTCATTGGGGCAATGCGAATGTTCTAATCAAAATTTTCATTTGCCTAAGCAAATGTTGGCTGTGTAGTAGGAAATTGTATTACAATTTTGATCATGTTCTTATCTTGAAGACAACACCGGGTTAAATCACAGGGCGCTATTTAATAATAAAAGGGTTTCCAAAATTCCAACCTTTAGAGGGTGAAAAACGGGCTCAAAGTTTGTATGGGACGACGTGATTCTTTGGTCCAATCCACTTAAAATTTTGCATAAACATCCTTCAACAGAATTAATGGATGACGTTTTCGTATTTTATTGAAATCAATCTTCTTACGGGGTAAAAAAGGAGTTCATAACATTTTTTACTTCCATCCAAGACTCTTTTGAGTAAACCCAGAGGGCTGAGGCTTGTGATAAATCTGATTGAACTAACAACTAAGTGTGTACTAAGAAGTACAAAATATAATTGCATCACAAAAAAATTAACGCCCAACGAAGTGGGCACAGGTCGGCTAATGTATTTATAAATTGCCTTACATCTAGCCTACTGTGAATCTTTACAAACCACATAATCTTCTTAACATTAATTCTATGTACCACTTGAAAACGTGTACATTTATTCATTTTATAAAGCTTGATTGCTGCAGGAGAATAGAATTATTGATAGATTTCTTCGTCCTCAGATGGTATTGGAGAGACAAAGTGCCGAATTGAACAACGAAAGGATCCGAATGAGCGACATAGAGAAGAATATGGAGCACGTCGCCAAGGAAAAGGAGAGAGTGCAACTTCTGTGCGACAGCATCAGGAGAAGAGCGGACGAAGCCGAAAAGTCTCTTTCGGTGTACACCGATCGACTGCAGTCTTTGGAGGCTCAGGCGAATAAAGCGAAGGAGTTGGAGGAGACGGCCAACAGTTCGAAGGAGAAAGTCGCTTCTTTAGAAAAAGATAACGCGGCATTGACTAAGGACGTTGCCAAATTGAAGGAGATAGTCGAGGTAGGACTTGAAATATTGCGATGATTTTTTTCTTTTGGGCCATTCAATAATTCTCATTCTTTGGTGATATGGTGCTTCTAAAAAGCATCGTTATTTTTTGATGATTATGTATTCTTAAAGCAATAATAATTGTAGACGCCTTTATTGGTAAGTAATACAAAAGTAATTTGAAAATGGTACAAAAATATACTACCCACCTAATGGCAGAGTTAGCTCCGGTTCAAACCCTAAAAGGAGTTGAACAGGTGCTGAATCCCACTTAACAAGTTGAGGAATGAAAGCATCAATGGACCTCTGATGTATGTCAACAGGATGTCCAGTGATTTCGATTGATCTGCAATCCATTTTTTTAGTTTCCCATCCCTTAGAAATGAGTAGGAGAAAGCTTTGAGTTCTTATGAAATCTGTTTTTTTTGTGCAAATTAGTATATTTGCGCCAATAAGTAGCTGCAATATAAAAAAGATGTAAAATTGGGTGGCCAAGGGGAATTATACGCATTTATTTAATAATTTAAATCTTCAAATTCATAAGAATATGATACGTAAGTGACAAAAGAGTTGTTCAATTTTGCACCTTTTTAATATTGCAGTTACGTATCAGGGCAAACATACCAATTTCCAAAAAACAGAATGTAATAATCAGATTGATTTATTCTGTTTTCCTAATCTTTTATATAGCAAAAAGCCTTCAAAAAGCCTTCGATACGGTCGATCACAAAATTTTATTGAGTATATTATATCAAATAGGGGTAAGGGGAAAAGTTCATGCCTGGTTTCAAAATTATTTGTTAGATAGAAAGCAATTTGTCTACATGGAGAAAAGAACCAGTTCACTCAAAACTGTCTTATGTGGTGTTCCTCAAGGATCCATTCTTGGACCGGTTCTTTTTCTCGTGTATGTAAATTCTCTCTCCAATTTAGATTTGAAAGGAAAAATCAAAATGTTCGCAGACGATACATTAGTAATATATGGGGCAAATAATGAACATGAAATTAAAGTTGATATGTTAAAAAATCTCCAAAAAATATCATCTTGGTTGATAAGTCACAAACTATCGATGAATTTCGAGAAATCTTCATTTATGTTTATCTCTAAAAAATCGACTTTATCACAATCTGACCATCCCATCAAAATAGATAATAAAATCATCAAATATTCTTCTATTGTGAGATGGAGTAAACATCTGGAAATTCTGAGAAAACAGATCTCTCCAAGTATAGGAGTATTTTTTAAATTGCGAAATTTTCTGCCTTTGAAATATTTGAAATTAATTTATTTTTCTCTGGTATATTCTAGATTTCAATACCTAATTCCGGTATGGGGATCAGCAACAAAAACCTTATTAAGACCTCTGAAAGCTTTACAGAATAAATTATTTAAATGTATGCATAAATTTGATTATAGAGAACCAACAAACAATTTGTACAAACCCAATCAACTGTTAGATATATCTTCGATACATACGCTGAAACTCTGCACGTTCATTCATTTGGTTAAAAATAAATTGAAACATTCTAATCTCATCTTCAAAATTAATAGTGACCAACATGACCATTCAACCAGATGTTCAAATAATTTATCGACAATGAAATTCGGATCAAACATAGGACAACATTCAATTTATTACAACGGAATAGTGTTATATAATGGGTTACCTGATGCAATAAAAAAATTTGGAAATTTCAATTTCAAAGTTAAGTTGAAAAAACATTTATTGCGATAGGTGAAGGACAATTTTATTTTATTTTCATTATTATTAATTTTTTTTATTTCTGTGAAAAGTCTGATTTTATTATCTTACTTTTTTTTTCTCTATTTATTTGATTTATTATTCATTTGTTTCTAATTTTCCCTTTTATAAACTTGTAACTTGTTTCTTGGGATATAAACATCATTCACATATATATATGTTGCCTTGACATTGATTTTTCCCTTGATATTTTATATATCTTGTCCACTGCTTTTATGTTTCAAGAGTAACTAGTTTTTAGCTTCAAGTAGGTTCAGTTGTATTAATAGGGAAGATTTTTTACGACGAGGGCGCTCATGTGTTCAACAGATGGTAACATCAACTGGGAAACACATCTAATAGCTAATTTGAAAGAACGATTGGTCAATCTTAAAAGAGAACAGAACATTGTTTGCATTTCACCATTTGAAATCAATTTCAACATTTCCAATCGGATGTTAGCTAATCTAAGAATCTCGGGTGAGCTCGAAAAATTACAATCGCAAAGTTATAGTGATTATAATGATAGGAATAATACAAGTTGAAAAAATCACATTTTAGTGTCTTAACAATATTTTTTCCAATGAACATTTTTGGCTAGCACTTACCAAAAAATACTTATAATAATAATTATTATTTATGATTCCGTATGGAAGTGAACAATAAGTAAATTCACTCCCGGTCGACGTCTTATCGCCAAAAACCCAAAGCAGGGCCTCAAATTATTCTCAAACGTACTCGACAATGCAGTAAAAGAAATAAAAAGAGGTACGATGGGCATTGACCGAGCAAATAATAAGCAGAATATATCTGAAATATGGGAAAAATAAATTCTCATGTTCGCGAAAACTCAGATATTTGGACCAATACATTATTGAAGTAGACAGAAGAGGAAATTTTGATTTTTAGGACATTTTGGTTTTTTATTTTTGACCTCTTTAAAGTTCGTAACTTTTTCACCCATAAAGATATTTCAATTCTTCAAAGTCGAAAAAAGGCTTCATTTTCAAGGTGCAAGTAAATACCTAACAGAAGTATCGCATTCACACTTGCCCCAAAACTATGGGAAAGTGTGATCGAAGATTCTGATTTTCGTTAACAAATTTGTACTGAATTCTATTTGTAACATCACAATAATGATATGTAAATTTCTAAGCAGACATTAGCATGTGACGATTACTTGATTTTGAAATTTTTGAAACAGCTAGAAGTGACAATAAATTTGCTCACGTTTCACTCATGAAAAAAGCGTTCACACTCACCCGATCTTTTTTTTGTTTTTCATTTATTTATTTATTTATTTATTTACTCGTAATTTATTCAATGCTACATAAGTGCAAAATGTATATATACCCTTATCTTAAATACTATTTTTAGGTAATAATGTTACATTTTTTTTTCAATAACAATTATGAAATAATAATAGGGTGTTTAAATTATTACTAAGTTTCTATAAAGGAATATCATGAACAGTCAAACAGTTTCAAACTAGTATGAGACTGATCATGAACTTCATATTGATAACATATTTCATTGAATAATTTTTTTTTCAGAATTACAAAGAGACAACAAACAGAAAAATAAAACAAAATATAGAAACAAAGAAAGAAACCATCGAATTTTATTTTTTCATTTGGAGAAAATATTTTTTTATTTTGATTTTAAATTCATTGATATTTCTACAATCTTTTATATATTTGGGTATTTCATTGAATTTTGAAAGTGCCTCATGAGTGAACCTTTTCCGTCCAATTACAGAGTTTGCGGAATAAAGGTGGAACAAGTTATGTTGTCTTGTAAGGTGATTATGAATTTCTGAATTTTTGATTAATATAAAATTAGATTTCATCATATTAATAATAAGATATGATACTTTCAGAGTATCCATTTCATAATGCATTATGTAGTTTCCTGTTTCTGTTCTTATAACCAGATTCTCTTCCAGGCCAAAGACGTCATCATGGATCAAGTCGCTGAGACGAGCAACAATCAGGAGAGGGAGATACGACGACTGAACAAGGAAAAGGAAAATCTATTGGAACAAATCGAAAGATTCCAAGACATGGAAAAGAAGAGCCAAGAGTTGATTTCCCAAACTTCCGTCTTCACCGAAACAATCTCCACCCTGCAGAGAGATCTGATCAACGAAAAAGTCGCTATGGAAAAGTTCAAAACGAACCTCGACAAATTGGGCCTGAACACGGATCTGATAGAAAACGAAGTCAAAGCGATAGTGGAAAGGATGCTGGACAACGCGGAAATCCTGAAAATCGTCAGGGACCACGTCGGAGGAACTGAGAGCGTGCGCAACGATGAAAAGTCCAGCGTCGAAGAAGAGGAGTGTAGAAAATTATTAGCCGAAATATCGGGCCTGCAGGCTGCTAACGATGTCCTGCAAAACGAAAACGCCACTTTGAAAGTGGATGTTGCGACGTTGAAGTCGCAGGTGAACTCGCTTCAGACTCAGCAGACGGCGTTGCAGTTGGCGAATAGTCAATTGGTAGCTGAGAAAGACGAGGTGAGTCCTTTATTTATTTATTCGTTTTAGCAATTAACTTGTTGAAAGTACAGGGAAATGAAAAATGTCGAAAGGTGAAAGTATGTACAAGAAATATCACCACAAATCATCATAATACACTAAAACTATATAAATATAAATACATACACTTGTTTACACACATAAATACACATTGATTCACACATACATATGAAGCATATTGAGTACATATTACATTCAAAGTTGAAGTTTCCTAGTTGAAAAATTCTTCTATGGTCTAGCAGTTTTCGTGAAGTGTTTTTTCAGGAGATTTTTGAAAACTGATAAAAAAGCTGCGTTCTTTATGTGATCTGCCAGTATTTATCGAAAATAAATTTAGAAATGTAACAACTGCCTTGCCACTTGAAATTTGGAAGCTTATGGCCAAAAACCCCCAAAGGCGCTGATGACGGTTATTTTGTTTCAGTTGGGAGTGAAGACTCTGACTTTTTATGATGGTGTCAATTGACTTTGAGGTCTATCTGAAATGCAATGTGATTTTGAATTGTGTAAAGCATTAAATTTGAATTTGTTCTCTGTGAGGTATGAGTTGTTTTTCATTCAGGAAGAGGATGAGAACTAAATATTCACACAAAAAATGCGCGGAAAAGTCGACGTTTTTTTCAAGAGTAACCAAGTAATTTTTCTTCGAATCAAACAACTAAACACGGGACCAAATTTCCTTCCCAGATTTCGTGCGCAAAGGGTATTTCTTCGGATTTTAATATGCCACATTCTGAAAGAGAACTTACATAGCACTTTCATTTCTCTTGAAATTCCAGGTGAATTAAAGAAAATTATATATTCATTCGAACTGCATCATATAATGTAAATCGAGTATGTGATGCCATATATTCCGAAGAAAATGCTTCCTGAACATAAGATGGTGTAAGTTAGGTTAGGTTAGATAGATTTTTGATGTGTTGGTTTCTAACGATCAATCAGATGTGGAAAATATTCCTTCATTGTCGATAATACAGAATCCTGCATTATTATTCTGTACATGTTTATGAGATACATTCAATTATGTCGTATATTTGGGGCATTGTTTGAAGAAATATAGTTGGTTAATGCCTGTGTTGAAAGAATTTGAAGCGTTATTGTTATGCTATCCACTCCATATTGTCTATATAGTCTATATTCCCGTTTACTTGACAATGCGCCACAAAATTTCCTACTCTGAAGGGAAAAACAAGTGCAGAGTACTGTCTGTCAGTTTGACTGATATATTGAAAGACAGATAATGAAGCTTCAAAATAGAGTTGACTATAGAAGTTCATGAAGGAAATGAAAGTTTAGTCATTGAAATGATCTTCAAAACATGAATGATATTGATATTGAATTGTTTGTTACCTTTTGGTATTATTATTGTTTCTAGAGATATAGTTAGACAACCTTATGGAAATATCATTTGAAGGGATAGAGGCTACAGGTAGATGGCACTAGTGACTTCGTTTCCAAGTCATGTCGTTTCTTTCGTTTTTCTTACGGACGTCGTAGCCTGAATGACACATTTTCTTTGTTACTTATACATAATACTGAAAGATGGCAATCAATTCACAAACAGAAGTGGAATTTCTTGTCAATGTCGCACATCATTTCGGTTTTAATATTTTTTTAATACTTGAACTTTCATTTCCTTCATAAAGTTCTATTTTCAACTCTATTTTGAAGCTTCATTATTTTTCTCTCAACATTTCAGTCAGACTGACAGACAGGACTCTGCACCTATTATTCCCTTCAGTGTAGGAAACTTTATCGTGCATTCTCAAGTAAATGGAAATATCTATATGATATATACTGTAGATGGCGTAACAAAAACGCTTCAAATCCATTTTACACAGGCATTGACTAACCATATCTCTATATCGTATGGAAATATCATTTGAAGGGATTGATACTACGAGTAGATGGCACTAGTGATTTCGTTTCATAATCATGTCTTTATTTTGTTTTTCTTACGGACGTCGTAGCCTCAATCATACATTTTCTTGATTATTTATACATATTAACGAAAGACGGCAATCAATTCAGAAACAGACGTGGAACTTTTCCATCAATCTCGTAGGTCTATTCATGTTTTGAGTTTTATTTTAATGACTGAACTTTCAGTCCTTCATAAACTTTTTTCGTGTCGTGCATTGTCAAGTAAACGGAAATATCGACATTATACCGTGGATGGCGTTACAAAAACGCTTCAAATTATTTTTACACAGGCATTGATTAACTATATCTCTGTAAACAATGGTATGAGTAATCAAGAAAATGTGTTCTATGATTCTGGCTACGACGTCGGTAAGAAAAACGAAAGAAAAGACAACTTGAAAAAACGAAATCACCAGTTACATGTACCTGCATTATCCATCCCTTCAAATGATATTTCCATATGGTTGACTAACTATATCTCTATAATAAATGGTTTTATGTTTATTCGTTTATTCGTTTATTCGTAATTCAATTCAATGCTACATAGGTACAAAATGTATACATACCCTTTCTTTAAATAATATTCTTAGATAGTAATGTTACAACTTTTTTTTCAATAGCAATTATGAAATCATAAGAGGGTATGTTAAAATTATTACTAATTTTCTATAAAGGCATATCATGAACAGTCAAACAGTTTCGAACTGGTATGAGACTGATCATGAACTTTATATCAATTACATATTTCATTGAATAAATTTTTTTTTAGAATTACATAGAAACAACAAAAAGAAAAAGAAAACAAAATATTGAAACAAAGAGAGAATCCATCGAATTTTATTTTCTCATTTGGAGAAAATATTTTTTAATTTTGATTTTAAATTCATTTATATTTCTACAATCTTTTATATCTGCGGGTATTTCATTGAATTTTGAGAGTGCTTCATGAGTGAACCTTTTCTGTCCAATTACAGAGTTTGCGGAATCAATATTGCTGTTCTTGGTCTGTATTCTAGGACAATAAGCTCGATGACATTTGAAAATGAAAAGTAAACGTCAAAGTCGTCAAACTACTAAAAGTTCCAGCTATAGTCCAGGAAAAGTTGACGATAACTCCTACATTAAAAGAAAAAATGCCGCTGTTGATTCTGAGGATGAAAGCTTTTACTTGCCGCTTAAATACCCTACTGATAATAAATTCCAAGAAGCTCTCAAAAATTTCAAAATATCCAGTCAAGATATTAAAACTGCTGGAATTTCCAAAATTGACGAAAACATTGAAAGTTTCGAACCAATTCAGATAAATTACACCCAAGATAATAGAAAGGAGGAGAGGGTTTCAAACTTTTCTGAAATACAAATTCCTTCAGAAGAACTGCAAAAAGAAATTACTTTGTTGAAACTGATCATTCAAGATAAAGAAGAAATAATAAAAGAAAAAGATAGAGTTATAAGAGTATTAGAAGAGAATAATGTCCTTCTGAAGAGGAGTCAAGACGAAAAAATCAATCAAATCAAGTCCAATGATGAAAATATAGAGAAACATTTGAACAAAATTAGTGAAAACCTAAAGAACATGATAAATTCAAAATTATATGACCAAATACCCCAGGAATCATATTCATCCATAGTTAAAAAAAAAGAAAATTGTATCAATAAAACCTCTGATAAAACTTTAATCCTACGGCCCAAAAATAACCAGCCTTCTCTCAAAAACAACATTAGAACTACAAGCGAATATCAATCCAAAGAAATTGAACATTGTAGTCAGCTCTGTTAAAGGGATGAAAAATGGAAGTATGGAAATAAAGTGTAGAAATAAAGAAGAAATTATGTTATTGCAAAAAGAAATTGAATGCAAGATGAAGAAAGAATATGAGACTATAATTAGAACAAAGAAAAATCCAAAAATAGTAGTTAATGGCTTAAAATTAGAAAAAGGTATGGATGAAGAAGATTTGAAACAATTAATAAAGGATCAGAATAGTATTATAGAAGAAGATGATAAGTTTGAAGTGAACCACATTAAGTACATAGAAAATAGAAGAAATTATACAGTGTTCATGGAAACGAGTGCTAAATTGTTCCATAAGATTTTTGAACAAAATAATGGAAAACTATTTATTGCTTGGCAAAATTGTCAAGTTTATGATGCAAATGTAGTAACCCAATGTTACAACTGTTTTAGATTCAACCATACTAATCGAAAATGTAGGAATGAACAAACTTGTCTCCATTGTGCAGGAAAACATAGAGTGGAAAATTGTCCCAATTCACAGACAGAAAGTAAATGTTCGAATTGTATATTTTTCAATTTGAACTTTGAAACGAAATATCCAGTAAATCACTCATCCAATGACTACAAAATTTGCAAAGTGTATCAATATTATGAACAAAAATTGCAGTCCGAAATCAATTATGAATTCTAAAAATAATATAAATGTGAAAGAATTTGAATCTCTACTGGATTTCGATACCCCTGGAAACGACAAGTTGAGATTTCTATATATGAATGCAAGATCAATTAAGAATAAATTTGATCAGTTAGAACTGATTATTGCAACTATAAATCCAGATATTATTATAATAACAGAAACTTGGATTCAAAAAGAAGAGGAACCATTTTATAATTTTCAAAATTACGTATCTGTGTATGCTAGCAGACTACAGCGAGGTGGAGGTGTTGGAACCTATGTGAAACAAAATATTGAATTTGATATCATTCAAAAAATTGAAAGTGATTTATCATACTTGACAATCAAACTAAAAAATTTCAATTTATCAATATCTGCTATATATAGACCACCACGATATAACACTGCATCATTTTTAAATTTTATTGAAGAAGAACTTCAAAAATTTTCGAAATCCAGAAGCAAATGTTTACTCTTTGGCGACTTCAATGTGAATATGAGGTCAAATACCAATGAAACAAATTTACTGGAAGATACCTACTCGTCAAACAATTTCAAACTGTGTAACAGAAATCATCCAACAAGAGAAGTAAAAAACTCCCGAGCTCTCTTAGATCATGTGGTTTCAAATATTGATACGTCATTTGACATATCTCTGATCAACAGTGCCATCAGTGATCACAAGTTAATTGTCACTGAAATGGAATTGAAATCATCGAACGGAGGAGAAAAAAATCACAAAAAAACATTCCTAATATACGATTTTGACAACATGAAAGATAAATTACGTGAACTGGACCGTTATCAACAAAATTACAAGAGTCCTGATGAACTATATGATGAAATCGTTGGAATATTTCAAAATTGTTCTTCAAAATATCAAATCAATATCAAAAAACAAACCAAACCTTGGTTCAACGATAACATAGCGAAGTTAATAAAGATTAGAGACAAATACTTCTATAAGAAAAAGAAGTACCCTGATGATATCACCTTTAGTGAGTCCTACAACATATATAACAGACTCGTTAAAAAATCCATTAGGAAGTCAAAAGAAGACTACTACAAGAACCAATTTTCGAATACAACACCAAAATTTATGTGGAGAACAATAAATACTCTTCTGTATAATAATACACAAGAAAAAAAGAATGGAATAACTCAATTGATAGTTAATGGTGATGTAATAGAGAATTCGGAAGAAATATGTGAACATTTCAATGAGCATTTTGTCAACATAGGACCTCATTTATCAATGAATATTCCTGATGCAGACAATCAAGATTACCTTGGAAATTTCATCACGAAATCAATCTTCTTAGAGCCGACAGATGATCAAGAAATCGAAGACATAATTCACGAGTTGCAACTAAGAAAAGCCCCAGGAATTGACGAAATCAGTGTAAAAGCTGTCAAAATGGTTAAATCAGAATTAGCTCCATTGATGAGTAAACTTGTTAATCTTTCTTTCGAAACTGGAGTATTTCCTAAAAAATGCAAAATTGCTAAAGTATTACCGATCTATAAAAGTGGTAGCAAGTCTTTAATGAATAATTATAGGCCTATCTCGCTTCTTTCAATATTATCAAAAATTATTGAAAAAGTAATGCAAAGAAGATTGATGAATTATTTTATGAAAATACACCCCCTATATGATGGGCAGTATGGTTTTCGCACGTCCAGTGATACTGAGTGTGCAACTATGGACCTTGTAACTGATATTCAAATGAAATTGGATTCAGACCATATGTGTGGGCTCTTATCACTGGATTTGCGAAAAGCATTCGATACTGTCAATCACGATATTTTACTTGAAAAATTATTCAGATTCGGAATCAGAGGGAAAATTCACGAGTGGTTTCAAAATTATTTATTTGGTAGGGAACAATTTGTTTATTTAGAAAACTCAATGTCATCAAAGAGAAAAATTTCTTGTGGTGTACCCCAGGGATCTGTTCTTGGACCTGTTTTATTTCTCATATACATTGATTCTCTTTCAGAATTGAAATTACGAGGTAGTTTGAAACTATATGCCGACGATACTACACTATTCTATTATGGAAAAAATATTCGAGAAATTAAAGTGAATATGGAATATGACCTCAAATTGATTTCAATATGGTTGCAAATGCATAAATTAACACTTAATTTCGAAAAATCTTCTTTCATGTTCATCTCAAAAAAAACGATACCTGATTCCGATCTATCACCTCTCTCTTTGAATGGGTCAGTGATACATTATACAGAATGTTTGAAATTTCTAGGACTGCTTGTGGATAAATCTCTCTCATGGTCACAGCACGTCCAAAGTGTCAGGAAAAAAATTTCTCCAGTTATTGGAATTCTTTATAAATTGAGATCGTTTGTACCTATCAAATATCTGAAAATTATATATTTCAGTCTGATATATTCAAAAATTCAATACTTAATCTCAATTTGGTACACTGCTAATAAATCTATTTTGAAACCTCTCAAGTCTTTACAAAACAAGGCAATCAAGTGCATTTTTAACTTACCATTTTTGGAACCAACTTCGAACTTATATAGACCAAGAAATCTCGTTGACCTCGATTCTTTATTTAAATTAAAAATTTGTATTTTCATTCATTCAACGAAACATAAGAACAAACACTCCTCAATATCTTATGTGTTAAATTCAGATACTCATAATTATGATACCAGGCAATCCAGTAATCTGAAAACTGCAAAAATTAGAACTGAATTTGGAAGAAAATCATTACATTCTCATGGAATAATCATTTGCAATAATTTGCCTCATAGGATTAGATCAACTAATTCCTTGACCAAATTCAAGAATGACCTGAAGATATATATATTGAACAACTGACTCATTTTCTTTTTTTTATGAATTAACATTTTTTTTTATATATATATATGTTTATATATGTGTGTGTGTGTGTATATGTGTGTATATATGTATGTGTGTATACATATAATATTCTGATTTAACCATTGTATGTATTTGTTGATAATGTTAATAATATTATTCATGTATTTTTTTTAATTGTTCCTCTATAAACATTGTATGTTTCTTGGATCAATAAACGTTAACTAACTAAGGTGGAATAAGTTATGTTGTCTTGTAAGGTGATTATGAATTTCTGAATTCTTGATTAATATTAAATTAGATTTCATCATATTATTAATAATAATATATGATACTTTCAGAGTATCCATTTCATAATGCTCATCCAAAGAAAATGTGTTCGTAATTGAATAAAGCTGATGTGTTGGAGTGTCAAATGGTAGACGATATAGTACTTTCAGAGCTTTCCTGTAAAGAGCAGATATTTTATTAAAATTATTTTCAGAACAAGATCCCCATATATTAATTGAATATTTAATTCTACTTAGAATATGTGAGTGTAAAAATATATTTGCTATTTTGAGATCCAATTTGGGACATCTTCTAAGGGCACCAATGATGGAAGATATTTTTTTTATTAGATTTTCAATATGTATATCCCACTTCAATTTATCATCAATCCAAATACCAAGATATTTCTTCAAAGATGTTTGTTTTAATTGCTCATCTTTTATTTTTATATTCAAGTTGATATTTTGTTTATTTTTTTGTTGAAAAATCATATATTCAGTTTTTTTGGAATTAACACAGAGGAGATGGAATAAAGCCATTTTTCAAATTTTAGTAAGACCTCGTTTATCGTTTTTTCTAGAATCAAAGGGTTTTTATTTGCAAATAAAAGCACTGTATCATCCGCGTATACGGTATAATGACAAGATATATTGATTTGGGACAGATTTTGTATGTATAATAAGTATAAAATGGGACCTAAAACCGACCCCTGGGGAACTCCTTTGTTAATATTCAATCTATCAGTTTCCACGTTATTAGTGTAGGTCCTTATAGCTCTTTTCTCAAGATATGATTTCAAAAGGTCATTCACAATACCTCTAATACCAATAGATTCTAAGTTCTTGATAAGTATTGAGTGGTCAACCATATCGAAAGCCTTTTTGAGGTCCACGTAAACAGCTACCACATAATTACCTTTATCAAGTTTTTCTTGAATAAAGTCGATAACTTCTTAAACTGCTGCTTGTGTTCCACTCTTCCTGAAAACGAAATTGATTCATATCGAAAAGATATGTTTTATTGATGAAATCAACTAGTCTATTTTTCAAAATTTTTTCAAAGAGATTTGAGAAAATTCCTAATGAAGCTATTGGTCTGTAATTTGCAGGTTCAACAACTGCTACATGCCCATCTAAACTTGTTTTTGGAATCTGTGGTCTAGGTTACTCGATGTCATTTTCTGAGAGATGGTTTATGGAGGTCAGTTACCCTGACCAAAGCAATATTACTCTTTTAACTTTTTCACTACTTCAATACAGAAGAGATTCTATCCTCTCTTTATCTTGCACTAGGATACTTCCTCCAGCAGAGGATCTATGATGTATAGTTGAATATGAAAATCCAAGTACAGATCCCTGTGGAAAACTACATTTGATATTTGTTTAACCTTGTAAATTCAATAAATTTACTATTCGATATTGATCTGCTAAATATAACAACCAATATTTTTCAACCACATCGTCGAACCCTTGCTTGTTTTCTAGCTGGTGAGAAAGCAACAGATCCAAAACACCCAGCACGACACCCTGCTCTTGGATCAAGTCACGCTGAGAACGCTGCACGAACAGCTGAGTCTGGAATACGAGGAGGCGAAACGGGAGCAGGAAAACCTGAGGAGGGTCGCGCGAGATCTGAGATCTGAAATAAGAACTCTCAGAGAGACGACCAATTCTTTGGAAATCAAAATCAGGGACGTCGAATCGGAGAAAGAGATCTTGAAGAGCGACTCTATCAATCTGGCGAATTTGAGGCCTGAACATTCGAAGCTGAAGGTAATAATAATGATGATGATTTTCATTTGGAATCATTCACATCTTCATAACATAGAAAAAAATGTAAAACGGTATGAAAATATTCAATTACTGTTCAAAGTGAAATGTAAAACAGAAAATGAATAAATATGAGCCGTTCAAACTCCATCCTATAGCACGCGATTTGAAACACATCACAGAGAACAAGTGCTGTGTTTGTTCACTCTAAGCGTGTCATTAACTAAGACATATTTTCAGTTTTGAATGCGATACAGATCATGGATGTAGTTATAAAACTCTCTTACCAGTATTGTATTGTATCAATGTACAAAAACACTATTAGAAATACACCTGATTAAGTTTTTTTTTTCAAGCGATGCGAACGTACAAAAACATTGGTGTAAGATATCGTGTTTATATTATTGTGAAGTCCATTTTAAAAATATATATATATATATATATATATATATATATATATATATATATATATATATATATATATATATATATATATGGAATGATAGCGACATTCAGACAAATCAGACACAGTGAAATTTAAAAAAAATAATTATAAAAATCGGAACGCAATCAAATGCTAGCTACCTCTTTTCAAATATTGATTGCATTCATTCTTGAATTTATTTGTATTTGGGGAATTTTCTGAAATATCGAGAAACGTTGTGAAACATTTCTCCTGTGTATGCAATGAAAGTAACCATTTTCCAAGTTTTTTTTAATCAGTTACTTTTTTGACTACCCTATTAACTGGTACCTTCTCTTTAGTATTTGTTGTTGCTTTTTAGGAAGATTTCAGACAATTGTTCAGCAAAAACAGCAGACTCAGGCATCAATACGAGACGAAGGAGGAAGAGCTCAAAGCCCTCAGAGCGGATTTGGGGAACCTTATATTGGGCAAGACTGAAATGCAGGGAGAGCTGAACGAGAGGACTGACAAAATGGCAAGTCTCCAATTGGAGAATGCCAGGCTTCAACAAAAATGTGAAGTAAGTTGTATCAGTGTTGAAAAAATCCATCCCATCAAAATTCTTTGAACTAAAAATCTTACTCTTCAAGAGAGTCTGGTAACTATTAATTCATTACAAATTCGTTTAGGCTAATAATATTGAAAGAAGATGATTGAATATTGCAGTGAAATATTAATAGAAAGCAAAATAAAAAATGAATATTAATGTGATTTTTTTTTAAATAATACTGAGGAAAGTATTGATTTTCAAGTTGACTGCAATAACAACGTTTCTATTGATGGTGCCTATATCTTCAATAGTTGATAATAGAAACTTCATATGTCACAAAAATCAACTCTTTTGGAAACCTTGCATACAAATCAAGTCTGAAGAAATTTGAAATACAGAGAAAAAATCTGTGAAACTTCTCGAGTCATTGAAAAATAAACCAATCTAGTGTATTTTAAAAAACCATTTTTGAAACAATCTTCAAAATTATACAAACCAAGAAATCTCTTTGGACTTGACTTTATTTGAAATAAAGATCTGTTTATTTATCCATTCAACAAAAGAACATAAGAACAAACATTCCTCAATATCTTAGGTGATCAATTCAGATAATTATAATCATGGAACCACACAATCATGATTATTCAAAAAATGTTTTCTCTTGGAATAACTATTTACTATAGTTTTCTTCATAAAATGTATAAGATCAACTAATTTCTTGACAAAATTCAAAAATGACCTAAAAAATGTATATATTTAACAATTGAATTTCCGTTTTCTATTTTTGTAGTCACATTTTTTGTTTTGTTTTAGGAATTCTGAATAAATTATCGCACTAGTTTGTTGATGATATTATTCAAGTATATATTGATGTTTGTATGTATTTTATTTTGTTATTGTTAACAAAAATATATTACAGTTTCCTGTATGATTTTCACTCACAATGGGTTTACAAAACCGCGACACGTGTTTCGCTATTACAATAGCTTCTTCAAGCAAGATAAAAAAATTTTTTTATCTTGCTTGAAGAAGCTATTGTAATAGCGAAACACGTGTCGCGGTTTTGTAAACCCATTGTGAGTGAAAATCATACAGGAAACTGTAATATATTTTTGTTAATATGGATTTTCATCAAGTATCGGCCAGTTCAATTCAATTTTTGTTATTGTTCCCAAATGAACATTGTATGTTTCTTGGACCAATCAATAAACGTAAAATAATATTAATTTTTGCAATTCAGAAATTTCTTTTTCCGTGAGTATTACTTTTTTGACAGGTTTCAACAACAGTGGTAATTTTGAAGACCATAGCATGAATTTTTGAAACTCTTTTCAGATGTTATTCGAAATGAACTACTCTTTGGACTCTGACCGTAGAACGTTGATGGACGCTGTCTCTCAGCTGTTGACACAATACCACTCCCTATTATCTCACTCTTTGGAGGACAAAGAGCACTATCACACTGAAGAGAAACTTTTTACGGACAAGATGAACAACCTGTGCAGACAAAAGGAGAAGCTCGAAGAAAAAATAATGGAGCACTACAAAAAGTTGGACAGCGTTCCTTCCAAAAAGTAATCCGGTAGTTTGCATAGTTACTTCATCTTTCAGTGCTGTTTTTTTTTATAGGAAAGGGTTCGGTGCTACCTTAGTTAGAAGAGTGAGGAAAGCGGGGTCCGATATCATCAACAAAGTGCCTAGGGTAAGTGTTTTCCTTCCAATTAGCTCGAGGCTTCTTATTAGATTCAATAGGGGACTTGGAATCGGTTCTTCGTCACTACTCGTGCTACTACTACTAGACCATACTATTTGATGTCTTTTAATGCACCGGGAAGCCTATTGTATATGCATAATCAGTTTTGAGTTCCTTTCACTAATCCTGTTATTTTCACATTATTCTGATCTTATGTGTCGCACAAGATGCATAAAAACCCTGGTGCATTAACTGATATGCTTTTGTTTAGTCAAATCCTCCCTATCTGAGAATTCGAAGTGAGAGCTTACTTTTTTGACGGTAGGTAGTGATGCAAATATGATTTTCCAAATCTGCTATTTCAATCAGGCGACAGTTTACGGCACCGACCGTCTTATGGGCTGAACTCCGGCGGGATCTTTCTTTTACCAATAGAATCATTAGTTCCCAAAATTGCGTAGACAAGGCCGCCTTATTAGAAAGCCTCACAGAGAAGTTTGACACTTCGATTTGAAGTATTCAAAATTTGAATTTGTTCCAAGAAACTCACTTCAATATTCTAAATATTCTTTGTGGTTTTGTTCTTGATCCATTTCATGTTATCCCTGTTTCTGTTCCTTCCCATATTTTTTATTGTTACTGTTCCTATTCTTGAGTGAATTTTTCAACTCCAGTTATTTTTATAATAAGCATTTTTGTATTATCTGCAGATTCTAATATCCATCTCTATAATATAAAAATATTTTACCGCAAGATAAAGATTTCCTATCGTTGAAAAATATAGAACCTTTCCAACTCATATTTCGAGAATCTAAAATATAGTTTCAAAAATCCCAGGACCAAAGTCAAAATTTACGCAAATTTGACAAATATAAGAACTACAGTACAAGAAGAATCCGTCAACAATGGTAGAGTCTTATTTATCTACAGATATTGTTGTTGACATCCATTTATTATAAAGTAATATTTTATGTACAATGATGATGAAGAAAAATTAAAATCAGCAATTTCTTGATCATTTCCAGGAATTCTTTCACAAATGAATTATGAACAAAAATTATTTGAAAAAATATTTTCAATGTTTTAATTCTTCAAAATGTAAGAGCTGAAATATTTGATAAATGAGATTAGAAGTCTCCTTTCTATGGATACCGAATAGAATCCAAGGTATACGCAGCATATTGCGGTCTATCAAAGGCAACATTTATTTTCATGTTTGCAAACATTTTCATGTTTACGAAGAAAAGCAATGGCCCAGAACATATCCCTGAGGAATTGCACATTCAACTGTTTCCAGTGAACTAATTTCCTCCCCAATAAAAGTTATTTTTTTAATACAGAGATAATTTTGGAAACACTGTAGGTAGTTTTCCTTTTACACTTCTGAATATATTTTTGTATTCTGTGGATACATCTGTTCTTTGCCAAAATATGTAAAGCTCATCGAATGCAGGCAAAGACCTGAAACTCTCAGACTCGCTATCTCCTAGACCAATAATGAATTAGACTACCTTGTTTATGAACTTTCCTTGTGCTAGTAAATTCTGGAAAAGGAAAACAGCCTCGAAGTTTCTGGATAGATCCTAACTCGTTTCTTATAAATCATGGCAATGTTCTAGAATATCGTGAATATTCCAGCAGAAAAGAATTAGATATAACATTATGAACGTTTTTCGAGTTGCATGAATCTTCTTTGGTTGCAGCGACTCAGTGATCTCTGTGGTAAATTTGAAACCGCAAACAACAAATATGTGGTGGCACCATTGTGAAGAATGGTTATATTGAATATTAGTAAGGTAATAAAGCGATTTCATCAAAATTATTAGAAAATAATAAACTCATATATCAATTGAGATAATGTAGGCGCTATTTTATTAAATATTGGCAATGCAAACCGACATATAAATGACATTTCTCGCAGCGACGAGCTGCCTTTAGAAATTGCAGAGAAAAATTGCATCGTGGAAATAGGGTGTGAATTGAGACGCGTGTCAGCGACTGTCGGTAAGATTTGAAATTGACACAAGCGGAGTGAACCGAAGCGACAGTGTTGCCAAACATTTTTGCGAGTTTCAGATAAACAGTTTTTATTCCGTATATTGTTTTGTGAACTAATTTGTTTTGTGTTATTTGGTATTCATTAAATTAAAAACGTTGCAATAGAAAGAGCTGCCAACCTTATTTACGCCAAATCTCAAGTCGTCTGGTTTCTTCCTATATTTGTCAAGTTGGAGACTTGAATACTCAGCCATTTATCGACCGAATTCGAAATACGTTCACCAATTTGTTTGGTGTATCACGAAACTCTTCCATTGGAACGATGTGTTGCAGAACCGCCGCTCTTGGCACGAAGACACCGCGCCGTTGTCGCAGTCGCAGCTCACCCTGCTGCACGACGGTTCCGGCGAATCGAACGGTAACAATTCGGACAACAGCGCCGAGGACGCCAACAACCGGTCGGACGCGTTCAGGAGGGGCGTTTCGGGGAGCGGCAGCCTGCACGGGCACAAACCCAAGGACGAACTCGCGCTCAGGCGGTCGTCGTACCGGGATCTCAACGCGCAACAACACCGGAACAGCGTCGCTGGTAAGTGAGTGACCGTAGCGTAGAAGTGGACGTTTTGTGTCGTTCTGTTGTATAGACGCCTAGCGTCGTCTGTCCACCCGTTTGTCCGTAAACTGTGTACTATGATTCAATCAAATTAAACCTGAAAAGGGCGTGAACGCTGCAGCAAATCAGTTTCTTCGATATGTTGTTATTGTTTGTAATGTGGAGGGAATGTCAAATCCAAGTTTTCGACCTCGGCGAACGACCAGATCATTACCAAAAATAAGAACATTAAAAAATTCTGCCCTTTTTTCAAATTTTCTCGATTTTGACCCGGAAGAAATGGCTTTTTATTAAAGATTCTGATATTAATTTTCAGAGTAAGTTGAATTTGCCACAATTTTAAGTCAGAATGGTTTTTATAGGACCAATAGTTTCGTTGTTACAGGTTTTCTGACGTTAACATACCCACGCTTGTAACTACAGGCGTGGGTATGTTAAAAAATAAAATAACTGACCATACTACCATTATGAAGTGGTAAAGTCTCTAACTTAGTTTGTTTGTAGGGAATCTTCGGAAACACTCATTTGATCATGAAAATTCGTTCACTAACAGAAAGCTACACTATTCAAGAGTAATATAGGCTATTTTTTACTATGATCGAACAAAAAAATCGCTGAAAAATAATAATATATGTAAATCAAGTCAAAGAAAAGGGGGCGAGATAAGATGATTTAGCGGTTCTCTTCAGACAATAAGTCCTCACCAACAATAACGACATCGTGAGAAGTGGATAAAGGAATCGCATTTGTTATTATAGCCTTCAAATGTAATATTGTTTTTTTTTCATTCCTGCCTTCAAGAAGTCAATGAACCGAATTCTATTGTTTTCATTGGATTGAAACTTTCCGTGAGGCACTTGAACAATTGTACACCAAATGAAATTTGAGGAATTTTAGTGAGTGGTCTTTGATCTGAGAGGGAGAAGGTTTCGAAGAGAATGCTAGGTCATCAAAAACTTGAATGGTCAATTATATAAAGCTGTATCTCCGAAAATACAAGTATCCAAAAGCATACTTGTCTATACCAAAAACTATTGTGCAACATGCCTGTAACAGTAACTGTAAAATTGGATGAATCAGAAAAAACTCTGAAAAGTACAAATGCAAAATACTGCATTATCGACGAATTGAGGACACAATTTTCATACTTTGATCGATCCATAGTATCAATTGAATCAAACCAACAAATAATAAAATCTATCATATAATAAAATCATCCTCCATTCGAATAAAATACAATTAGCAGCTAACAGAAAACGATATCATTGATATAAATTCACAACTTGCTTCACAGTGCTCAAAATTTCATACCAGATCGCCTTCATTGAACCCTTCATAGACGCATTCATTTCAGTAGCTTCACTTTCAGTCTGAATAAAGTACCGCCATCAGAGATTTCGGTGGTTATCGACCCTAAGCTTCCAAATATGTCGAGAGAGTAGAGTACTGGAATACCGGCAAAGCCTGGGAGGTCTTGAATCACACGTTCGCTGAAGTATATGTTGTTGCTAGACAGAGACCAATCAGATCTGTCGCAGCTTAGCAACAGCTTGTACGCAGAACTGCGAATGATTCAAGAATGGATAGAGTCCCTGATCTTGTCACTGAGATCGATGTATGGCGCAGTGTTGCCAGAGCTGTCAGTGTATCACTAGATCTGTATATTTTCATTGGTATTTGTTCATTGGGTATTCATTTTTTGGAAATAATGCAAATTTGTCATTATTGAAACTCCGGCTTGAATGAAAATGAAAATTGTGACAATTCAATTGAAATAGCCTGTTGATGAAAATCCATACTTAAGAAAATAAATATACTACAACAGAGTTTACAAATTCGCGTCACGTGTTTCGCTATACAAAAACTTTTTCAAGCAGGAATAATAATTTATCTCGTAACTTTGCGATATGTTTTATGATCCGATATTCAATCCATACTCCAGTGAAAGAACATTTCAACTGTGCCCCTATGAGGAATGAACCAAGAATACTTGAAAGTATCATTTCATACATCGTGTGTCGTTTCCAGCAAAAAACAAGGATTTATTAAATCTCTAAATATGTGTTCCTGCCATATTAAATCATTCGAATGAAGATTGCATCCATTCCGCCCTAGAAATTTTGATTGCAAAATATGAAATTTTCTTTGAGACACTAAGAGACGTGTTGAAGGCAACTTTTATTGCAGAGCTACATTTATGCAAAATGAAGAGGAAACACAGCAAAGAATCGGAAATTCCGAGCGATGGACTCAATGCTCTCAAACAATGTGATGAAATGATGTATTCGATCGTTCATTAAATTTTAAAAATACTGTGTACACTTCCAGTGAGTGTGTCATCTGCAGAGAGAAGTTTTTCAGGACTTAGAAGACTTGAATAGTTGGCTGAGGGCCAGTATTGAAGAAAGCAAGAAGAAGAAAGAAAGCAATATAACGTTTCGCTGAAAGTGCGCTTAGACGAAACATAGAGTTCGTCACGTAGAAAATTAGTTTTTGTTAATTTCATCATTATTATTGTCTATTTTCAATACCTGAAATATCCCACTCTGCGTTTTGTATCTGTATTGAAATGACTAATATCTAATTGTACAAAATGCCCCCTCCCCTGAACCCAGACAAATTAGCGTCCTTAATTAGAGCTGTCACCTTTTATGTGAATCTGACAGCATGATATGATTGAGTTTGAGTAGCTCTAAGGTAGACTCCGTCAAAGTCGTTAACTCTCATCTGTGTAATCCACTTTTATTAATAAGGACCATATATTATTGTAATAGCAATGTCTCTTGCAGGCGACCAAATATATTGTCCCGAGCCTGGAAGCGCCTTGAGCCTAGGCTCCGTAGGCACGCGCAGGACAGTGTACCTTTCGGAAGAGGACAGCGCGCCAGTAGCGTCTTCCCTGCCGCAAAACAACCAGGGAATCTCCGGCGGTACGGCTCCCATCCTCGTCTACAACAAAATATCGACGGTGATCGGCGGGGATTCCCGCACGGCGTCGCCGCCTCGACCGACCGACGAGCAGGCCAAAGATAAGGCGCCGCAGGCGAGCAAAGACGACAAAGAGCCGACGGGAAGGAGCGCTAAAGAGACGGCCGTATGGTACGAGTACGGGTGCGTTTGAGCGTACGACGAAGGGTAGATGGGGTGAGGTTAGGTGAACGTCGTTTCAGGTTAGATTTCTGGTTTGTTACGCTTGTTGAAGGATAGACGATAATGGGCGATTTTCATTGAAAACATTATATTTGCCCATGAGATGCTTCTCTCACTGAATTATTTTGGCAAAATTATCATATATTTATTTTCATCAATTTTCTACCTTCCATCGAATGGTGAATAAAAATAAACGAGTTCTGTGAAGAATGCACGAGTTCTTCGTGTGAAATTTGCTCATTTGCTTTGCTTAGAGAGAAGCGAAAACGTTTATTGCTCCCAAGAAATAACAATTATTTATGATAGGAAACAGTTTTAATTCAAGCAGTTGAATGCAGTTTGCAAAAAGGAATTTGTATAAAAAAAAATAATGAACACACCTATGCATCAGGCACGCGTACATTCACAGATGAACCCTCCGTATAAAATAGATTTTTTATAGATTTTCGTTTTGAATTTTGCCAAAAAAATCATTTGCTCTTCTTGTTCGATGAACGTGACTATTCGAGCTCAGTTTAAGATTTGAATGCTTGATGTTGTTTTTGAGAAGATGCATGAGCAATAATGTTCTATATTTGAAAATGGAAATAATGGCTAGAAGTCCTCTAGGTTTATAGAGGTTAACAGCTGGTTCTTTATGATCTAGATTGAATATATATTTTAGAATTTTATTCTGAAGAGGTTGAAGTGGCTTTATATTCGATTCAATTCGATTGAAAATAAGGGTTGAAAATTTAATTCTGTAAAGATTTTTATAGATTGTTAGTTTAACTTACTCGATCCAAGTATAGAAAATCACTGGGTTGATTCTTGAAACAAACGATGAATTTTCCACTCATTTTTTAGAAAACATGGTACTCATCTACTATTGAATATAAACCAGCTCATAAGTCACAGAAAACTGTTTTGTTGAAATAAATTTGAAAGTTATTCTTCAGAGTATTTTAAATTTCAAAAACGCATTACATGTCACACCATATTTTTTTAATGTGACGTCTCTTCATGGAAATAGTTGAGGACCATGCTGCATCAATTGTTGATTGTCGACACCAAATTCTGGAAGAATTTTTTTAACG
>JAVJAQ010003884.1:0-24033 GCA_032362365.1 Zygogramma bicolorata
ATTTGAGCCGTTATCCAGGACATTGGTTAATGCATTTTTCAATACCTATATTCTCTCCCTTAATAACTTTGAAATCCAATGTTTTGTTTCCACTAAAAATGATACTTCTGTTAAATATCGAAAAATGAATTTGTTGAAAACACAAGTATGAAATCTGAAACACATTATTTCAAGTTTACAGGGTCACTCGAACAAACCAATGTTTAACGGCGGCTCTGAAAAAGTAACTCATCTTATCCTAAATATATTAGGATACCTATATCTCAAATAATATCATAAATGATCAGGAAGAAGTGGTTTCGCATTTTTAGTGCTTTTCAAATTTTGAAATTAAATGGTGAAATTACAGTTTCTTCAGAAAATGTTTTAACCCGTGGACTGATTTCTGGGATATAAGTGAATTATTTTTCAAATTTTACGTCTTTCTATCTTTTACCGTTGATTCTGCAATCTAGTATTCCAGGAATAATCCCGAGTGATCAATTGGTTATCATGAATAATATTCTCCAAATTTTCCGTTATAAGTTATGTAATATGCTTAGGGTATTTCTTCAAATGTCATAGAATATCTGAAATATGGATGATATTCCGCAACTGCAGCCATTGATTACCATACATAGATTCGTTACCATTGAGGATATGCTGTCCTTCGGAGGGGACGTTAAGCCGTCGGTCCCGAGTCCATGGATGTTGGGCTCGTTAAAGATCCCTACCTCTGGTTGGAATACCAGAGGGTTCGGCAAAATTTCCGGTTGGGGGAAGTGTGCTCACCGGCGTCGGTGATTGGCCTTGGTAGCGGAAATTGGTCGACGTTAAATAAAACGTAAAAAAAAACTTATTCACAGTGCTCAATCTAAGAATAATTGCACACAAAAATGATTAACTTCACTTTTATCCAAGGTTTCAATAATACGTATATAATTCACTATTCACATTGAAAAATTTCAGACAGGATACTTTCTTCAAAATTTTCATCGAACTGATGTTGCAAAACACCACCCGATTAATTTGAGGACAATCTTCGGATGAGGATCATTTTAACATTAACCTTTCAAAAAGAAGGAAATTAATGTATAATTGGAAATCAAGAAATGAAAACTTCCTATGTTCATATACTACTTTTATTTTTAGTGAGTAACGTTTCATCTCATACTGTCAGTATCCAACGGATACTATGAACTGGAAGTTTACAAACTTTTTAATTCCAATTTTTCATGATGACTGATGATTTTTTTTCCATTGATTGCATAATATATAATGAATAATTGTTAAAATTTATATGATTTATACAGAGAGGTGATCATAAAGAGTGGTAATTTCATGAATTCAATTGACTGTATAATCACTCATTCCAACTTCAATCATAAGAATATGAATGGAAAGAAATACTATTATATCTTTTCGAATTGTCAGATTCTGCTACATACACAATCCATCTTGTATTGAAAGTTGGGAAATTGTTGCAACCTTCAACATAGTGAGTAATACCTACATCACCTAGTTGACATGTTTGTCCAATAATCTTGTGTTTGATCGATGTGGAAATGTTTCTCAATGTTTCCCATGCAATAACAATTCCGTTGTGCCGCTGGCATATGTAGTTCGACATTCTCAATATGATCAAAGTTCTTTAGACCCATTCACTTCGGCAGATATGATTGAATAATAATGGTGCCCTATGTTTCAGAATTTTTTGTAATCCTTTCCTATTCATAAAAATCTCAACAATAAACACTTTCATGGTGGCTTGAGTTTCGATTCACGGTTCACTCAGTTGTCTTCTAGTAAACTCTCTTTGACAACGTTCATCAATCATGGGATAATACTTTAGGAACATACACATTATGTAGTTCTGAATTTCTTAACCCTCAACTATTTGCTATTTACCTGATTCATTCTCGTACACCTACATGTGGGAAAATCTTCATTGATTTTGAATAATTTTTCAATCGAAAATTGTTAGCACAGGACTTCAGCTTGAGCAATCGAATGTTGTCATCAAATCAAATCAAATCTCAGATCAAATTTAGCAGGTTAAGGGTGGGTACTTTACGACCTGATTAAGAGTCCGTTAGAATAATCGTTGCTGAGAATAGACAACACATCCTGTCATTTGATAGAGTGAAAGCACAGCTTAAGCACCGAATATTTTAATGAACTGTTAATAGGTCGTAGAGTCCCCGCCCTGAATGTTATATATTTCAGAAGTTAAAAAAGGAGTTTTGGAAGCAGTCGACATCAATTCGTGTATTCTTAATGAGCTATATCATACCATAACAGCTCTCAAATACATAATGAACAATTTAAAACAGTGAGAGTAGAAAAACATTCATTTCAATATCAGATCTGAACGGCTGAGATATCTTCTGAGATGATGATTGATCTGATTGATAGATGCTGTTTCATCTCGTAGAATCGTAACGGGTTGGAACTGTTTGAATCGGTATTGTGAAAGGGGTGTTATGAATACTAATAAGTGAGGCGCAGAACAGACATTCAAAGTCGATGTTGTATTCGGTTTTCGAACATTGAGGGATTTCGACTGTTCAGAAAACTATTCGCAGATCAGAAAACTATTCGCAGAGACCTGCCTATCAGTTCTTGGAAACGAACCTAGTTTGAGAGCCGAAACGTCGAGCATTAAAAACTTCAAGCAAATTACTTTCTTCTTTCGAAACGGGACGCTTCTATTTCAATATATGCTTCAAACACAGATGTGAACTCCGGGGTATAGAAACCAACTCTCGTAGAAAATGCAAGAACTAGGAAGTCCTACTCATCCAACAATACCGCTGACTTTCGAAACCTGCATTCCCCAATGGCAAATACACGAGCTAACTACCCCCTCAACGGTCACTCAATGTTGACGCATTTAATACATGTTCAAAGCTGCTCCATTGACACGTGACTGAAACATCACATGTCAATGTGTTGCAAATCAGCACTGCAGGGCGAACACGCGTCCTGTTATCGCCCTGCAAATACATGAAATGTTTTACACTGAACGAGCGATAGCAGTGGCGGGCATATTGAATATAAACAGGTGCATTACCAAACTTAGAAGCGACCACAGGACGACTAGGAGTTTATTGTTGACACCGTTTTAATTGTTTTTTTCAATTAATAGTATATTTTCAACACTCACGTCGAAAATGTGATGAATAATTTTAAATTTGAGAGGAAAGTACTATGTAATTGTATAAGATGTTACCCCAAACTTTTTTTATTTATTTACTTCATCATTATACACTCCGATACTAAAATCTTCCGTATTCGCAATACTAGTCAACGATGACACGTTTTCATCAGAAAACAGTCTAAACCCCGCGAATATTCTTGCCAGTGCCATTTTTCAATAATTTTTTCAAATTCATCATAATTTGAATTTTTCACATTTGAAGATTTTTATTTTTTTTAATTTTTAATTCACGATCATTTCAATTTCTTCTATCCAACCCCTTCTTAATTTCCTATTATGAGTTTTTCATAATGCACTTTCAATTTTTCCATATTTCATTTTCAATGATTGAATATTTCAATATTTGCACTTAAATTTATTATGTTTCAATTCCATTGTTTCATTACTGAATTCTATTGTTACAATTTTACAATTTTTTTAGCTTATAACATTCTTTTCCTCCTGATGTTATATCATTGTTTTGGTTCAGCCCATCAATTTTTTTTAAACGTAGAGGTAAGAAATATTATGGATTTCGGTTTCTTTCTAATGAATGCGTTTGACATATCAATAATATTTCACAAATCCCCGTTGTGTCCCGAGGATTGCTGTATGTAGCCAATGTTTGGAATACTAACTGAAATTTTGGCAGCATTTTGAACAATAAAATTGGACTGATGAGCGACATGGCGACATGCTGTTCTGTACTCAGGTTTGGAAACTGGGTGAGCCTTTAGTTGTTGAAGAGGATTGGGATTTTGATGAAGGCTGTGATTACGTTAATTTTTTTTGTACGTTCATCTTTTTTATACGTTCAGTACTGATAAAGTGTGTGGTAGCTAGAATTTCGTGTCAGGGTTAGCTTCCTTCTATATCTGCGTTGGTTTGTACACGTTAGCAAAAAATTTTTGAAAAAAAAATCAATAATTCATTCAATTTCAAGTAAATACTACGATTGCTTGGACAACACAATAAAAATTCATATCTTAACATGAAGAAATATATTGTGTCTTTATAGCCCATGCGGGCCATAAAGTGAACTTTATGATCATATGCATGGACCACAGTACAATGTTATACAGTTGGTTACCAAGCAATAAAAACACAATAATCAACTCATGGACAACCCTCATCTTTTTCTGAGAGAACAATTGTTCACTTTTCAACTTGAAACTAGATTAGAAACAAGCACATTTTCAAATGATTGCAAATGAAATGATTTTTCCATTCCAGATCATATTTGAATACAGTTGTCACACTATAACATCAGACAGACTTTACATTCCTCTGGTCATCCCTAATTTGTGTAGTATTAGTATTTTCATTACTACACACTACACACCAAAATATATCTGATCTGATCATGTCTCGATGGTGCTGATGCTGATGTTGTTTATTTCTGCAAATATATTGAGAGATATTGTCAGTGTGTATGTCCTTAAATCATGTTATTATGGTTTCTTCCATAGTCAATTGTCTTATGGTATTCTTCTTTGGGGTGATTCGTGTCACTCTAGTAAAGCATTTATTCTTCAAAAGAGAGTAATCAAAATAATGGCAGGAGTTAATGATCGTGAACATTGCCGCCATCTTTTCATCAATTTTCAAATCATGCCGCTTCCTACTTAATAGATCTACTCGTGTTTATTAGAAATTCATATAACTAAGCATGAATACTCGTCTCAGTCCATCATTACACCACTCGACATGCTAATTTAATTTCGACTTCATTGACTCCAGATATCGTAAAAGAATTCTCTGAACATACACCTATATAACAGACTACCTTCTAGAATGAAAAGTTTGGCTTTCATTCAATTTAAAGTAGAAATCAAAAATTTTCTGTTGAAACATTGTTTTTATAGTGTCAATGATTATCTTGTTTTAAACAAGAATGAATTTGATTCTATGTGATGGACACTCCACATCTGAATGTCCATTCCTAATCAGTTACTATTTTGCCTATAATTATTTACTCTCTGTTTTACATTTTATCTGTTTTACTCTTTATGCTCTACTATTACATTGTATATTGTAGTGAAATAAATACTTCTACTTCTACATATCCGGTGTAGGAGTGAGTGGTGCTCCATTCCCCTTCTAGAGAGAATCAGATATAGTAGTGAAATTCCTGCATTGAAAGGAGAGATTGCTTACATTTTTTTTTCAGCAGATCAGACATCCTCAGCACGCTACTGACTAGTTTAAATCAATCACCACACGTGTTACAAAAACCAACTAGTGATTCATCCAGCTGCCTGCGTTAATACTTTTGTATTTTATTCATTTCATTCTTGGAGTAATCAAGATAATCGTTCACTCCCATGAAAGTTTGAGAGAAGCAAAAGCAAACACATGGGAGCTATGATCTCTGTTACCTTATCAACAAACCTATCAGTTGATTTTATTTTGGGGAGTCAAGTTCGGGATCATTGCGTGACAAATTGAAAGACTTGTTTTGTTATGCTATGGAAAAGGCGCATTGTGTGAAAACTGTTATCTCAGTACAACATTCGTTTTCATTTGAAAAATAATCATTATGCATATTGAAGTTGAGTGCATAGCACTCAATGAAAAATTTATGTTAAATATTTCCATTGATATTAAATTCCCCCCGAATAATCATGAAACATACCCCCGAATATAATGTTCAAAAGGTATGACAGGTTGTACCACTTAAATAATGAACAATAACTGTTTGTAACTTGCTTCATGGGCAGTGATCAAATAATGCATGGCATATATGAATTCGAAACCGTACAACAAATTATATTCATAACAGCAAAACTATAAAATTTCCATTTAATCAGAGTTATAACTTGTTAATGTTCTTCAGACAAAATCATTTGTTCAATAAGCTGATTTTGGTACTAAGAATAATCTTGGAGCCGAACCATCTTCTCAGATTCAGAGGAAAAAGTTAAAGAGATTTTCAACAATTTGTATCAACTTAACATTTCGGTAAAAGATCATAATGCTATAAAAAACTCGATAATACCTTACGGTTTTCTCCAAATCAAACCAAGAATTAAAATAATGGTTCAGGAAAATATTCAAAGTAGGTGTATACCTAAACCAAAACTGTTTCGTTAATAAATTTTTAAATCGAATTTGCACCACCAGAATAAAATATTGTTAATAATGAGAGCTACCTCTTTTCGAAACAATCTATTTATGTAAAGCAGTATACGCGAGCAACTATTCATATTTTGGAATTTTCAAAAATAAGTTTGTTCATTTACATATACACAGGTCCCCCAATAGAACCCTATACCTTACATTAACTGGGAATTCAATTTATTACGATAATCAAAAAACTGAAGAACCTGCCAATTCAAGTGCTGCTATCAGAAATTTTTATATTGATATTCAAGGTAAGGGTACATCGATGAATTCAATTGATTGAGGACCAATTCTTTCTCCTTGTGAGATGCTAGTATGACAATTTTGATCATTATATCGTTTTGTTTTCCAGAAGAAGTTTTGCAGGTCGTCCAGGATCACTTGTGCCAGAAAACATTGTTATAATTCAATTAAGATTGAGAAAGCTTTAGGTATTATTTGCACCAAGCATTCATGAAATAATAAATGAATGTTCATTCAGCCATGGAAAAGATTTGTTCACATCTGATCTCACATGATTTTTAGTAATTTTTCACTACGATATCAGTACTCAATACAAACAACCTAAACCGACCTGATCTGATACCGATTGAATTTGAGTACAGCGAATAATGAAGAGGATATTCTGAGATAGAATGGAGTCTTCAGAAACGTTAGCTTCATCTCCGAATATAAATGTTTGCTCTCGTATTACATTGTTCAATATTAAAGTAGATCAATGAGAATCGCCAAACCCTGTAAATGTATGCTTCGAAAAGCGATTTCAACAACAATGTAATGAATGGTATTTGGTTCCGAAAAATCATCAAAAAAAGACCTATATTTTTTTTACTACCAACATATAATCCAATGCCAATTTTCACAAGTAATCAAATATTGTCGTATTTTAAACAAGTGGAATAGCCCATTTCCATAATAGTACAACTCGATACATTTTCTTCAATGTGATTCCGTGTGAATTCGTAAATTGGCCGTCGATGAGACGTCAAGTGTTTGGAGGAGAAAATTGGAAGGATCTTTCAAGTGGCGCGATAAAATTTGATTTAGCTGCTATAACAATTTGTAGAGAGAACAACCCTCAGAAAGTTCTGGTTATGGCTTAATGGACTAATGTTTACATTCATATCGGATATTGGAGTAGTACAGATCTCCAGACTCGAATAGAAATGGGAAAACATTTTACTCGGCTAACCTTTGCTAGTATCAACATACTTACTCAATAGAGTAAATAAAATAAATACGAGTCTGGAAGAATTTCAGCTTTTCGGTAAATAATCACAATATTTGTCAGACTTCCGATTTGTTTGCGGGAAGGGGGGAAATAAAAATATTTTCCATTATTGGCTATATAGGCTTTTGTCGCTGTGTATACCAAGTGCTACGGATATTTCACTGTATCAGAACGTCGATATTCAAAAAAGTCATAATAAAATATTGATTCATCAGAAATATAGTAAAGGAGTGATACCTTCAGGGAAGAACATTTAGTTTTGAGGAACTGGTTTTAGAAAAATCTATACAAAGTGATATTGCTCACATTTAATATTCATCCCCCTCAAAAAAAATAATCATTCATCGAATTCATCATGCAGATGTTCGATAATTACTGAAAAAAATCATGGAAATTATTAATAATAATGAATCGACTTTATTCAACAAGAAAAGGCGGAATGTCAGCAGAAGCTGTTTTTCAACCCAATCCAAATTGAACCCCGAATTTAAATTATTCGAGTATTTATTCACTCGACGGCGTGAATATCTCTTGAAAATGTGAATTGACATTTCGACAGAGTTTGATTGATTTTCTTGGAAAGAAAATTGCTCGGAAAACCTTACTGTTCATCGAATAACGAATTCAAATTGAATAAACGCTACGAGAAAGGAATCCCGTCGCTTTCGAGCGTCATTTTCGCTCAGAGCGATCCCTTTACGTTAACATTTCATCACTTATTGATTATGATCTGATCGTCGCCCAGCTAGAAGTTTACGAGTCTAGACCAGCTTAATTGAATGAACTGTTAAACGACATGGCGGCGTTGTGTAAACTTATTTAAAAACGCCCAGAGGGATTTCACAAACTCGGTTATTGAATTCGAGGCGAGCTGGCATACACATCAACACCCTCTCTATGTTATAATTGTTGGAAAGTTACGTCTTACTTCCTGCCCGACAAGAGATTTCTCTTCCGACTCGACTCTGGAAATGTAGCGCTCTATTCGGACCCCCGGACTTTTCCACTCGCTCCGGATTAATCGGATTTGTGACTATGAAACCGTGTAAAGGCCGCTCTACCGTCCGACTGTATAATTATCTTTTCGCTTCCAAACCACGAATTTACATTTCAAGATGAACTCTCACTAATCCTTCACAAAACTAACTCACATGTTGAACTAAGTTTTAATAGAGCCGTTTCGCAGAAGCTGCCGATGTATAGGTAGAGCTTCAGAACTTCCGCATTACTATGCACATCCTCAAAAACAAAGGCTTTCCAGCGTATTCTGCAAATTTAATATAATAGCAGCTGTAACCGCCAAATTAAGGTTTCGGTATTAATTTCGCCAGATAAGGAAAACGTACAAGCGCCTCTCTCATTATTTTGCAGACCTTGTCTTTCAACGTAATCATTCCTCAAAATACAGCGTCTGTGATAATGTAATAAATAGCATTAGAACTCGGGGCTGAAGGAATGAAGTGAAGTGAAAATAAGTCACAAGAAAAGTTTCCAGAATCGGTGCTTCATCAAATTCTTTTCACTAATTCGATAATATACAGGGTACCGATTGGAAGAATAACGTTGGGGAGGCGAGGGAAAGAGGCAAGAAAAAAAAAGAGAAAAAAAAGTGAACGGTTCATGAAAAAAAGAAGAAATGCTGAAGATGTGTAAAAATCATGTAAGCGTGGTATGTTCAATCGTATTGGGATTGAGATCTGTCAAAATACCTCCATGGCCTGATTCCAGAAGAACAGCAACAATGAACATTTCTCATCGACATGCATTAAATGTCTCGGAAGAGAGAACGGTAGGGTGTACGGCACCTTACATAGTTTCTGGGGGGCGGTAAGTTCAATGCTGCCATCATATTTATGACCTCATATTTTGAAGATACTAATTTTCCTCGTTTTGCAATTGTTATAGAGTTCCTGAAGGAGAATCAATTAAGTCTCGACAATTTTCAGTTGACGTGGCAGAACTGTCATCATTGAAAACAAAAATTTACAGCAATGTTATACCACTGGGTCCACCTGTGTCGCTTGCCTTAAGGAATCCTCTGGTCATATATTACAATTTGTCTTCGATACGATGATCATGCTATCCCAAAGCTGATGAGGGCCAAAACCCGCAACAGCGAGATGTCTTGTGGTGGGCATTTCGAATTGAATGCAAATTGTGGTGAATCAAAGAATTTGATAATCTACTTATTGCTTAAACTTTTCTTGTGAAGAAATCATTGTCTTTAACTTATGGAGCAAAAAAATAGATTTCGTTCACAGAAAAAAAATATTGTGAAAGGTTCCGCGCCAGTATCCATTGGCTGAATGCTGTTGGCCAAATCTCATTCCTTCCCTTCCATTCCCTATTATTGTTCTGATTCGGGACAACCGATCCCTTTGCACGTGCGGGCGACAGCCTTCTTTTATAATTGCATTAGATGGCAATATAGCTTTCGTTCAGGAGGAATGTCCCAGATATGCCGTATATAGTCGGTAAACAAAAAAAGGAGCTCCGAATTGAATTGATAAAAATGCTTTCAGATGATGAAATCAGGTCGTTTCATCTATTTCTTTGGGAAGCAGGTTATTTATCAGGAAATAATTGATAACTAGTGCTTGATCTTTGAACTGGTTCGAAGCTATGATTGAAAATTCTGTTTAAAATTGATTGACTCAAGATATGGCGACCACCATGTAGTGATTTATCATATTACTCCGCTGATAACACTAGTGGATACTTAGGAATTGAGAAAATGATGTAAGTATCACTCATGGCTAATTATACACATTCATTAAATTATTACTAAAATCATTTCTATGGGAAGAATTTTGCTTTCGAGTAATAGTATCCATTAAATGAACATAATCAAATATTCATTTTGATGCTTGTATACGGAATTGAACTAGATCGGTGAGCGAAACTTCATACAAAATTCCAAGAGTTATATCCCAGAAAATCCAGGGTAAAATATGATATCAATATGAAGTCACTCAGCCTTATGAATGAAACATTTCGTGAATAAACATGTTCGAGAACAATATTTTTTGATTTCCTCTGTACGAATACAAATCTTGTGATTCTGTCAGAATTTGAAAAACCTGAGAAATGCACTTACTACATTTGAAAATTTTTCCGAATCTCGATTTGTGGCTGTGTGGTGTTGCCAATTGTCGCATCGAGATTCATAAGCTGGCTGTGAAAATAATGAAAAACTGGTGAGATTCACTTCAGTTATACACACTTATTACAAATTCTCAACCGGTATATACGGAATAGTGAATATTTCATTCAAATGTATTATACATTTTTCGTTGAAAAGCCCTTTATATTTTTTGAAGCGCATTCATCCAATAATGTTCCATTAGATATTGTTGTAGAAAGTTCCTTTCAAAAGTGTCAGTTAGCCGATTAAAATTTGTACCTGATGAAAGAGTGTTTTAGCAGCCATAATTGGACAAAAATATTCTTTGCTAATAATGCATTGTCTTCGAAATACATGCCAGAAAACAAACCATTTTTGCACACCCCCCGCCCGAGCATACCTCTCACACATCTCTATTTCTTGTATTATCTTCAACTTTGGATTACCTACGTGTCTGAAAAAGATCTTGCATAAAAAACATATTCGATTTCAATGGATGTTTATATTTTCCAAATGGAAAAAAGAGTTCTGTTTATTCCAGTGTTCTATTTCTGGAAATGGGTAACTTCTCAGAATCTGCGTTCTTGTTAGTCCTAGTAACACGTCTATAATAATAACTCTGATATCGCATTCAACTTCCACATCTCCAGTTCGCCTCCTAGTCTATTATTCGATGTCAAGCTCAACTCAATCAGACTTTTCCAACTCTAAACAATCCCTTGTTCTAAATGAGTGTTTATAATCAAGACTTCATCACTTGAATCTCATTTAATAGTCGACTATTGAAACCCTGGCACTAATTGATAGGAGTTTAGAACTTGGTGGATGGCAAAACGATAACAATGAGTGTTTTAGTTTGGCATCGCGCCAATTAAAAGAATTTACTAGATATTGAGAAGATTTACGAAGACTACCGTTATAATTGCCATGAACCCAATATATTCATCGAGTGATTCTTATATATTCGTCTCACTCTTACCAGTGCAACCAGAAGGCAGAGCTCTGTACGGGCAAGGGACAGCAAATGTTCTTTTGAATACAGTTCCGCTTGATGTTTTCTTTGTTCACTTTAGAATAATATTGCATATGACTATTATTCTGCCTCAAGGCAGTATAAGCGGGCTCAATGCAGATAATATTATTATGCGCATAGAGTATTTTGACCATATAGAGAACTTATCCTGATTGTTTCATACTTCGAATTGAAAAGTGATTAATATAATTTTTTTATGTATTCGAATATATACTCATGTATAATCTGAATGAAAATTATCAGAAGCTCAGTTGGAAATGGTTTCTCAACGGGGATTGTAAAAAAATACTCAAATAAACGTAATTAAATAACACTTCATTGTGCAATTCCCATAAAACGTGTGGCGGTTTTGTTCAGTGTTCGGCGAAAATCTAAGGAAGTTATAATTATGTTATCATGAATTTTCATCAAGTATCGACCAATTCCATCGGTTAATTCAAAGAAAGTCCTGAGAATTGAGCTTACCATTTTGACGATTTTAAAAATGTTGTACCGCGTAACAAGCTTCTCCTTGACTGGTGGAATTGATATTTTACCTTGTAACTTTACTCATTCATATCGATGTTGTTTTGTGGAATCAACTTCCGATGCATCGTGTAGACTGTAAAGAAACCATCATATTTATGGGTCGGAGAAAAAAATTATCATACCATTCCTCATCATATCAAATTAGAATTGGCACACTTAAAATTTGGATGGTATTTATATTTCTCCATGTAGTTCATTTCCGTACAGTAATTAGTAGATATATTTCTTTTTATAGGACAGATAACGATGAATATCCGAATCGAAATATGGATTCACATAAATAAAAGATAGGAGTTTATCGCATTTAGATAAATTTCAAAATTACCAAAAACTGAAGAACTAACACCAAAATTAATTGATGTATTTCGAAATAATAACTTCATAATTCCCATAAGAAATGTCACCACTATCTCTAAATTATATAGCAAAGTTAAAACCCCAATTTTGAACAAACAAAATTCAACTTAGTATACAAAATTTCATGCATGGATTGTTCTAAAACATATATAGGCCAAACATCTAGCTCCGTGAATAGTCGCATTATTTCACATAAAAGCGACTACAGACGAAACGTTAATTCCTGCGCTTTGAGTGAACACGTCAGTCAATATTGAGGATCAAAAGATGGATTTTTCAACACCCAGAAATTTTGAATAGAGGAACAAATATAACCAAAAGAACATTTTTAGAAATGACATATATTAATAACGAAGAGCATTTATGAACAAAAAAGCAGATCTTAATTATTTAAGCCAAATTTATACATTTCTACTTGAATACGAGGAAGATAGAAGAAAATCACCTGGTATTGAGAATTTATCCACATGACATTACATTAAAATTTTCCATATACTTCAATATTCTTCAATGTTTTGTCTGTTTGTTTTGTACCAATTCATTCATTTTTTTTTGTATGCAGATTCACACGAATGAGAAGCCCTGTGATGTTCAAAGAAAACCGCGTGAATCAAGGGACAGGAGATACGAATTAATATTTACTTTGGATTTGTGAAGTTTGTGAGCCCCAGGAAAAACCTCTTTTAGCAAGGAGTTGCAAACCTCAGCTGTTTTATTGAAAAAAGATCCCTGAGCGAGAGAGGTTCGACAGGTTTCCAAATTCACGTTAGTAGGTGTTCCATATTTCTATCTTTACAAAATATCATCCAATGTATTATTTTGAGTTGTCCTGACGAAGATAATAAAAATGCCGAAAGCTTGACAGATAACAAAGAGTCCTCTTTATAACTGCCCACAAATATGACAAACCTCACAAAATCAATTGACTTATGAAATATTGTAACATGCATGGAGTTGATCAAAAAGATCAACACCACCCATATTCTTCCTATAGTCTGCAAAGGACTTAGGACATACAACTTTCATTTTCGTACCAGTTTTGGTCTTTCGTTGAACAGAAGATTTTTCGTAAGTATTGTGAAGAGTGCTAGCAAGTACTATAGATGCTCTTCCTTTATCCTTCCATTTGCTAACTGAAATATGGTACCTATGGGTGCTGATTCTCCTATCTGCAAATCCTTATCAAATTTGAGGCCTCTATCGGAAAATATTCACGGTTTGTCCTCATTGTTCCGCAACCATACATTTTTCGATTCAAAAGTTTCGCGAGTAAGGTAAAACTGGTAAAGAAGTTATCAAAATATACTGTATAAAATTTACCCTGATACAATTGGGTCAACTATCAGACTGTTTTTTCGTCTAGCAATCCATCTTCGTCATTTTCTTCTTTTCCTTCGTCCTGAAAAGTTCAGTAAGTAACCTCTTTTAGAGCAAGCTAAGGCTTTCCTCGCTTGATAGGCTTTTTAGGCATACCTATACTGTTTCAGACTTGTTCTGCCTTTGAATGCAATCATGCTTTCATCTACTTACTGCAAGTGCTTGATCAGGACTGTAGGAATTCATGAATTTTTCTGATAGTCGAAGAAGACTCAAAAAATTCACAAGAGGATTTTCAGTCACAGTAAAGGCGTTTTCAATGACAATTCCGTAGAGAAGGGATTAATAGTAGATCATACCAAGAGTCAATAATGATAGCTATAGGAATTTTCACGAAGCGAGCTGCGTCAGCGGCAAGGGAGAAATATTCCGAGAGAATAATAGTCATTATTGCGAGTAGTATACTCTACTTTATTTGCGACTAATTTATTTATAATAAATAAATGATTCTTCAGTTTCATTTACCTTCATTCATCTCAATGCAAATACACAAACACTACCTACGCGTTTAACACTGACATTTAGGAGTTTGGTTATATCGTTTTCATGGTAATATTCAATTCGAGAAATTTTGTGATAGGACTACAAGAGGGAATAAAGGCAGAGACTATCAATCCCTCGCCATTATACTGCAGAAACCATCAATATAATACTTACATTATTTAACAGTCTTGAATAAATTTGACTTATTCATTCCACTTGACACTTTGCCACCTCCTATTATTCTACATGAACGATTGCTCATTTCAAACCTTGGAACTCATTAACGGAAGCCCTAAATTTCCGAATGGATGTGAATAAACACACAATTCATCAAGTTTCAATTTTAGGAATGCCCCTCTCCAAAAAAAAATGCATTTCATTTTTGAATAATCAATCTTTTCTTTCTGTATAGATTTGATCCTAATAAATCCTATCGCTTCTACGGTACCATTCTTTCAGATCATTTTTGATGCTTATACGGGAAGTAAATTGTGTTTTGCATAAAAGCATGTGCATCGCATTCGTTGGTTCACAGGGTGAGAAGGAAAATAATCAATCATGACCCTGTCTATTACCACCCTTGCCTCAAAGTAATCCACGCATTTCATTCCCGCTACCAAGGGCGCGCATTTTTCAACGTTCACATCATTTTCTGATAAGAATTTCGCATGTGGGAAAAGGGTCCGTGATATTATTGGACTCACGACTGGATTTTAATCCCCAGCCACCGGAAAACTCATAAATACATATAAATGGAGCATAAATTCTGCCCGTCGCACTTGGCACGTATGTGTATGACCCAAATAAGACAAGGATGTGTATTACGAAGAATGTCAAGAACATACGTGGATTTTTGCCACGTTGACAAGATAACAGTTGGAGAATTTCCAGAACGTGCAACTTTGAATGGCAAAATATGGAAATGAATGTGTGGGCTTCTGAAATTCGCCCTTCTTCTGACATTTCGTTATTCGTATCGATTGAAAATATGCTGTACTTCATAGGCTCTCTTGAAAGAATTTCCAAACTTCCCAACAACTTCCCAATGCTTTCAGAAATTATATAGGGGATGAGTTAACTGTGAACATTTTTACTTCGAATTCAACACAAGCTGACTGAGTTTCATGAGATTTCAGAAGGCTGAAGTAAGTATATGCAGAAATGGCACTTTTTTCCTTTTCTCATACCTTATAGGTGCAAATAACTGCATGGAATAATCAGTCAGATGGTGGCCAAGCCGTCTACGGTGCCATCTATTCGCTTCAGAGTTCTCACTGCCGATGCTGGTTCAATCCGCGGCTCACTTAGTGCTATGGGCAATTTTTGGTTGCCGAGATACTAACCCTGGTGGGTAGATCCTCGAGCGAACTTACCAACCGAACCGCTAGCACTGTGAATTTCCCTTCAGTTGGAGTAGTACCTACGGAACCGTATAAACAGCCATTCCAGTGCGCTTCGGTACCCAAGAACCCTCGCAAGGTTATGTCACAGCTTAAGTAAGTAAGCTGTGGTTATGTCCTGTTTGACTAGGGTTAATATAAAAATGAAATTGAGTATCTTTCTCTCCCATGAGAAGATATATGGATTCCACGATGGAGGTTTCCCAGATATGGACATTTCTTTAGTATGTCCCGATTTTCATAAATACAAACATCTGAATTGGGCCTATGCGGTATTGATTTATCACAAAAAGTATGCTAGGAATCAATATAAAAGAAAATAATTGTCATTTCTGAATTTCCATCGGTTGAGCGGAAAAGACATTCTATTATTATTCAGTGATGCACCGTGTGTAAGCCACAAGCTATCCAAGTAAGAATAAGAACGATTCGAGACAAAAGAGTATACTTCCATAATTATTGATGACAATAATTTCAGCTGGAGGAGACCGTTTATCTTGGTTCGTTTTGTTTGCTCAGGATTCTCGTTTGCCGGGGGCAGTGATCATTTGTTCCACATTGCGGGTAGTAAACATTGGTTAATGTAACTAGTGCGTCCGTTCCCTGTTTTGGAACAGTGGTAATTACGAACTCGACTGGGTGGGTTTTGACGAAGTAATGATAATTTTCATTTACACTAGCATCACAATTCGATTATAAAGTTCTTATAGCGATTGATATGTGGGGAAAATAGTAGTACAACGTTATTGATCTTTCACTACTTCCTGTGAAAAAAAAGAATTGAGTTGTAGAACTCACACCTGCAGTCATGGAAAATATAAACAATGTACGTTCATAGAACAGCACATATATTTTTCGAAATGGCATGCCATGTCTTACTAGTGCTTGTATATATCATATTGATACTCAAATTTGCTTTTGATCGAATTTTATCTCTGATGTGCGATAGAATAGCAGCTATTTGCTTGTTACATGTTGTTCGAGAAGGTAGGCGAAGACAGTGGCGTAAATAACGCCTTGGCAACCTTGGCGGCGCCAAGGGGCGCAGTGCAGGAGGGGGCGCAACAAAAGGCATTCGATAACAAAAAAAAAAAGAAAATCTGAAATGAATAAACCTGATGAATGTCATAGAGATAGAGAGGGAGGTAAACAATTGACAATTGAAAAAAATCAGGAGGAATGTGTAACTCATTAAAGAAATTTAAGTAGTCTAAGTTCTAACTGATTTTAATATAAGCTGCGTTCTATTTGACGCCTTAATGCCCGAAACAATCCGGGCGCGTTCTCAATAACCTGAATCACCTCATTGCATTTATTTTCAAAGTCGGGGCGAGTTCTGTTCCATTGTTTTCAATTGCATTGAAAGCCAATACACTGCTCGCTCGATCGGACCTCAACTCGAACGCCGCATCTTTCAATTTCACGCCGCCTCTGGCTAACAATCGGGGTTCAGAGATTTTTTTGAATATAAAATTCCTACGCCTCTCGCTGGTAGTCATGCGTAGTCGCAACGAAAACAATTTGGAGGTCATGAAATATGGTAGTGATAGGGAAAATAGAATAAGCGTTAGCGGGTGTGTAAATAAGGCAAGTGTCACTCCTTGTTCGTTTATTTATACGTAAATGTTAAGTTTGTTCTAGCAACACATTTGACGGTTTGGAAATTGGTCTGAAGCAGTCAGAGGCATGCGCAAAATGAATAATGCTCTCCAATATTCATCTTGCGCATGTCTTTGACTGCTTCATACCAATTTCCAAACGGTCAATGTGTTGCTAGAACAAACCTATTATTTGCTTGTGCTTTGTGAGTGTTTATGTGAAGTATTTAATCATGTCCGATGAGTGTAAACGGCCTAGTGGAACAGAATCGGGAAAAAAGAAAAAAATTAGGAAGAAAAAAGACAAAAGCTGCCTGAAATTGATTATTTTTTAAATAAAAATAGTGATCTCGAAGAAACTAGATCTGGTTATGATGATAGTGTTGGTGTTATTCACGCAACCGAAATGCCTAAACTTTTGAAAACTTCTTACTGTGTCAGTGAGCACAAAAAAAAACATTTGTGAAGGATGAATAAGCAAACATATTACATCAAAAACAAGATTAAAATTGGTAGTGATTACTTTTTTTGAATTAATTTCATAACTAATTTTTGTCACGTGCAGTCAGTCGCAGCGTGTTTATGGAGATTAGAATTAAAATTTACGAGAAATGACATATGACAAGAATTTGTAAATCTAAATATTCATGACACAACAACTATTTGGCTGCTGCTTATGTGAACATTTAGCCAATTGACTGAACTCAATACGTCACTCCTTTGAGCTTAGTCAATTGTTTAAATTTTCACACAAGCAGCAGCAAAATAGTTGTTGTATCTGTCATACTTCATAAGTATTCACATTTACAAATTATTTATAGGGTGGGGGGGCGTATAGCCTACGTTTGCCAAGGGGCTTGGCCTACCTTAGTTACGCCACTGGGCGAAGAAGTTAGAGCTTCAGTTCAGGCTTTACCTTCTTGATGAATGGAATCAGAAGTGTTTTGAGCCTTCCCCGGGCACTCCAGTTTCGACTAAGGTTCAGAGTTGTTGTCATATGGTCTGAGAAACTTTCATTACGCTTTTCTCTGGCGGTGATTACTAAGTCAAATGAATAATTTTGAAATCTGGAAAATGTATTTCATGTTCTGTTTCAATACTAATGACCTGAGAATTTTTATTCGTCTGTAGAATCTATTGAATCGATTTTCTATAATTATTACCAACATCTGATGAATTGAAGATTACTCATTTGAGTAAGCATACCAAGGATGAAATGTGTTCGATAATATTCAATAAAAGTTCAATGAGATAACCAAGGCCTTGGTGTCTTCTTCTATAGGTCCTCCTGTATTTTTTATCTCCAGTTAACGTCTGCCTATTTCCGCTAGCAACGCCAATCACCGACGCCAGTGAGCATACTTCCCCCAACCGGAAATTTTGCCACCCCTCTAACCAGAGGTAGGAATCTTTTACTAGCCCAGTATCTGTGGACTCGGGACCGCCGGCTTTACGTCCCCTCCGAAGGACGGCAAATCCTCAATGTTTATTGTGCTCATTGATATATTGCTTGCGAGCTATATATGCTATTTTGCTGCAGTTGTATGGGCTCTCGACGCGGTCTTTATATTATTATATATCAACTTCAACTCGTCCACATGAAATTACTCGGATGCAATTTCCTAGATTAGATGCCCGTATCTGAACATTATAACTATTTCCGTGTAAATTGACCTGTAATGAAAATCGAGAGTTATGACCAATTTCATACGATGAAAAAAAAACGAAATTTGATCTTTTTGCTGAAAATTGTAAGTAGGTGTTTTTTTTCAAATATTCGACCAGTGTCTTACTGGTGTTATTTATCGATAGTAAAAATTTCCTAACTGAAATGAAATGTAAATATTTTTTCACCCTGTACCAATGAATATTAGGGTGATGGGGGCTGATTCAACCATAACTAGATTGAAATCATTATGTCCAATATTTTTTACCCAAAAAAATATGCGAAATTGATTTTTTGCAATTTTTATAATTTTTTCAGCATTGAACAACAGCATTGAAACAACACATCTGAAAGTGTTTTTCACAGGATGTTGGTATGAAAAATCCTGAAAAACAAGATGAAATAAAAAAAGGATTGTTTGAATAATTGGGTTGCCTTTCATGGCACCCTAACTTCACTTCCAAAGTACTGTTTCAGTAAATAACGTTGTATTTCATCGAAATTCATCTATAAATTCAAAAGATCACTTTCGTGTTATGTTATTTGTTCAATCATAATCAAGAAGCTCGTTATTACTTGTCCAGGCAAATTGTTGATGGTTTGCTAGTTTTATTTTATTGTTCCCAGGATATGAAATGAAGTATTTTTTTTCTCAAAACAAGAGCGAAAAAAAAATTTGCAAAAAATCAGTGACTGAAATATTTTGCTGCACAATATTGGTTAAGGTACCTTCCGCGCCTCCACTGGACATACTAATTTGAATCTTGTTGTGAGCGGACCAGCCCTAAATACCATTAATATTACGGTCAAATTTTAAGAAAATCGGCTGAAGGATCAATAAGATATTCAGGAAAAAAGTTTTTTTTTCTGTTCATCTGTTCAACGTTGTGAGAAAGCATGGTGCGAATTTACGTCTGATATTGATTTCATATTGCAATAAGAAATTAACCATATATATATAAAAAGGCTTCTCAAAAATGTCATTATGTTTGAAATCAGTATTGGACAGCCCATTGCATTCCGTAGGATATGGACAATAATTAACGAAATCATTCGTTGATTACATGTTTCATCTGCCTAGTTGGCTCTGTACCGAGGAGGTAGTAATTGGGTTTTGGATGGTCTACTGACGTCTCATCTCGAGAACGATTCTCGGTTCGTTTCACAAATCGCATGTACAAAACTAAGACCATTTTAAGTTTTCAATTAGCACTCGTTACTACTTTTGTGTTTTTTAGGAGGTGAATCTCGAATCCAGTCCTCATCATTCTTTTCATTTTTAAAATTGTTGATACTTGTCGACAGGAAAAGACTATTTTGCTGGCTGAATGCATTTTAAATAATCTGTTGAATAATTATTCGGCTCTAATACATTTTTAGCTATAACTACTTTTCTTCGGGCTTGAAGGCCGTCGTTCTTTGGATTTTCTTCCTAACGTTTCGCTAGCGCGAGTGGCCAGCTCCTTCAGAGGCTTACTCATTTCCGATGACTGAATCATCTGAAATGAGTCATCTGAAATGAGTAAGCCTCTGAAGAAGCTGACCACTCGCGCCAGCGAAACGTTAGGAAGAAATTCCAAAGAACGACGGCCTTCAAGCCCGAAGAAAAGTAGTTATACTAATAACCTCGGCCGCGAAAACCTTAACCATTTTGTCACATTTTTAGCTATTTATAAAACGACTTTGTTCATTTAAAAAAATCTCCTCTGTGTGTAAAATGAATAAGGTATAATATTCATCAATCTTGTGTCTGAGAGTAACAATAATTGATCTTTCACTTTTTCGAATTCCAGCTGGAAAAAGACTGAAAAAAAACACCACTTCACAAGTATCCATTTATCTGCGTTACATTTTCCAGTGTAAGCCACAACTCTCCTCATAGATACAATCTCTGCTACGGCAAAGTGGATCTATTCAAACGCAAAAACCCCAATTCCTCTGGATTCCGTTGATTTCCAGAAAGTAATCATCCGGCTCGATTTTTTAGATTCCGATGGAAAGAATCTACGTCGAAGGGATTTCTTTAAACTCTCCGAACTGAATAAACCCCAAAACCAAATCCCCTGAATAATTAGGGAATCGAAAACTGATTATTAAGGGTCTGGATCAACCTTGTTAAAGTTACAAATGCAGATGGGGGTAGATTTGGGCTGCTTTTGTCAGATCAACTCTCCCCTGCCATTTAATCGGATCGCGCACCCTATTCATCAATTTCTTATCAATGTATTTCAATCTATATATCAGATTGATTATTCTTACACAAGTTGCTGCGATCTGAATGCCGCTGATAGAATTATATCACGTGTAGGGATGTTTTCGCCCTTTTCAAGCCGAAAGTAAAAAAGAAAAGCCCATTCAATCGTTAATTTGAAAGGTTTTTGAATGGATTCAGGCCCTTTGCAATCGGTTGGCTTTTGAGGATGAAAAGTTGATGTTGGAAATGGATATCCACAAGTATAATGGAAAAAAAAAGAATTTTTTACCGCCATCCGATTAAAAAGGAAAAAGATTGAACATTAGGAAATGCATAAACACACCGCAGGACAAAATCGGATCCGGCATTCCGTGAAAAGATTCTATTAAACTTTCAGGCCGAGTTTCACCAACGACTGCGTTCTCGATTTTGAAGGTAACTGATAGTTTTATTCCAGTATAATCTCACGTTAACTACGTAGGCATACATTATAAAACTATACATAACGGTAAAGGGGGCTCTACGACGCGACGGTGGTACAAGAGGAAAGCAGTGATGAGGTAAATTAAATTATGGTGCGGCGTGAATATGTAGAAACAAACTGGGAATGAAAATAAATTTATTTGGGCGCAGTGATTAGGAATTTGCAGTAATATATCGCACTGGACGAAATTATTGTTATATAAAACTATGATTCATTACCATTTGAATTATTGTTCATTTTTTTAACGCGAATTGAAATTAAGAAACAAAGTCGTGCATTGAGTATAATTCTCAATTGTGATAGAAACAATAATAAATTATTTATAATGTTCTCAATAACTCATATCCAACTCATTTTTCAACCATCATCACTTTCGTTAATGATATTCATATTCATTCAACTAGAAGTTGTGAAAACATTTATATAAAAACACTTAGGACAACTTTTCAACAAAATAATATTTTCCACAAAGGTCTCACAATGTATAATAATCTTCCAAAAGAAATGAAACGCAGTAAAAATATTGTTACTATTATGGCCTCAAGCATATTTCTATTTGAAAAATGGTATCTATGTTTTCAAGGGAATTCTGTATTCACTTAATGTAATTTAGCATATTTGGTAATAATAAAGTATTATTATTACTTCCTTCCTCGAACAAATACTGCAATTTGGTTCTAGTGTATGATGTCAAATCAATGAAATTGCATGATAGCAGATCATCGCAACACCAAGGTCCGCTTGAAACGATTTACTGTGTGATGTCATCATACACTGTTGACTTAAATATTCTTCGACCTAATCGCGTTCAGCTAACCGTGCGCCATCGGTCATCGTGAAAATGAAACGATGAAACTGCTTTGATGATAATGGAGATTAAATCCATAGGTAAATTTCAACGTAGGTTACAGAAACTTGGATTATATTACTTTTCGTGAAACCCGGCCTCAGTTTGATGTTGAAATAATATAATTAGGAAGAATGTCAGTGTTTTCTCAATATCACCTTATGACCATCTTCAGTAACGTAGTATATATGAGACAAAAAGTATCACATTTTGTAGGTAGATTTTATAACTCTTTTCAGTCATACGTTCTCCGAAGAAATATTTGACCTGTCCTTGAATTCTGCTCTCATGTTTGGAGTTCATGTATATCAAGTTAGCGAGACACTTTTTGAAATCTGGAAAACAAATGATCCTGTGACTTGGTTTTTTTTTTGCTTATATGTTGCAGAAGAGAATATTTTTTCGCTATTTTTTTCAATTACGTGATGTCTTGATAACTTGCCGTCAAGTTAGCAATAGAACTTTTTCATTATTTAGTTCTTCCCAATTTTGACTTCAGAATAAGATTCCTATGATCCAAAAAAAAATTTTCATTATCTTTGTTAAAAAAAGTACTTTGTATCTCGCTAACTTGATGTCTAGTTAGCGATACAAAATTTTTATTATCAAGTTTTTCTGAAATTTAACTCTGCCATGAGAGTCTTTTCATTATTTTCCAATTAGTTGCAGGAAAAAAATTGTTGGGAGTCTCGCTAACTAAATGTCAGTTTAGCACTTTCAATATTAGGCCTTTCAAAATTTTCACCAGACCAATAGATGAGATCTTATTGTCTTATCTTCACTCTAGTCGCATCACAACAATTCACAAGATGACCAGGATATGCTGAAGCGCATATCAATTTTGGAATAGCCCATTCAAAAGCGAGGCTTACACACTGATTAGACATTCGAGAATTTCAAATCATCAGTTGTACTTAATTCTCAAGGATCCAAAATTTATCTTGAATTTTCTTCACTTCAGAACGATATATTGAAAAAGGCAAACTGTTTTCAACATTATTTTGTGTATAGTAACATAAACGAATCATTCACCAGAAGACCATTCTGAAAGAGGAGTTCACATCGAACTTTTTCCTCTAAAGAAGTACATGCGGTGTCCCGCTAGCTTGATATCAACTCAGCCATACTACCTATTTTCCATTCAGTTTTCAAGAATTTTCACTAGATTATTTTTTGCTGATTTGTTGAAAGAATTAATTGTGTCTCGTTTACTCGACCTTGACCATGTATTTTTCGTTGGTTAAGCAATGGAAGGAATTTCTATGTAGAGGATAGAATATTCATCTTTCATTATGAACTGATGAAAAAATCAAAGGAACATTGATATTTTGGAACTATTCATCAATCATAAATAATTCATTCAAATATTTCTTCGAATTCATTGAAAGAATTGTCTCGTTCTCAATATAT
>JAVJAQ010003887.1:0-176306 GCA_032362365.1 Zygogramma bicolorata
ACGAGTGGTTATTATTCAGGGCTGCTTCAAATCACCGGAGAATTACTCGTTTATTCTCTTTAAATTTTTTCGCTGATCGACTCAGAATTGGAATCGGAATTATGAAATGTGACTGCATTCTTTTCTTCTAAATTATTATTCAACTCCTCGTATGTTTAATCTACTTTATTCGTTGTCAATATCCTTTTTCTTCCAAATCCTTTCCAGATGACGTTTCATTGATTTTTGCTGGTTCCATATATTCAATGAGAAATTTGTTGCATTAAAATATTCGAAGTTAAGATCTTGAACTATATTTATGTTACGAGTTCTCAGGATCTCTCGATTCCACTTCGATCGGCAAGAATTTTCAACTTCATTTGATAATCCACCGTTTCTATGGCTACGGGTCGATTTTATCTCCAATGAAATACCTGGAATATTATTTATTGGTTTTTCCTGCTTTATCTGAGAGAATTGGGGAAATAATGAATATAGGCGTTCTAGGCCTATCAGAAATCAACAGTTTATTATATTCTGGGAGGTATCGTTTCCGAAAGTATTGAGCTGCAGAATCTACAATGATTGATATTGTAACTGATTACCAATTTGAAATTGGCCAAAACAAGAAATACAGCATTCTTTCTCTATACCTATGCAAACAATCGACACTAATATTTCTCTCAAAATATTGTGTTATTTTCACATGAGACGAGCAGCTTCTGAATGGTCTCGAAATAATCTGCTGAATCGGGAAAATTATGCATGTATCTACAGAAGACAGACTAAAATCGAAAGAATATCAGTCGGATAGAATACCTCCCCTAGGTATCAGCCAGGAAAGTAATTGTTTCATAGCAGGTGTTTGTCGATGAACGGACCATGTAGTATTGATGGAAAAAAAGTTTCAACATGTTTTGATATGAAGTCAGTCTTCAAGTCCCAATAATTGAAAGTTGATTTCTGTACTCATATCACCAAACGCATATGTAGAGAAACCTGCACTAGTGTATATAGTATATAGTATTAGCTGGTACATTAATTGTTTTCTGACAGGTTTCGGTTAATCCAGGTATTGAGTAGTAGATTGGCCTGAAGAACTTTTCTAGGTCAATCTCCAAGAAGCTCACCGTTTTCGTCATGAAAGTGTTTAATCTTTTTCTTGTTAGAAGGAAGGTACGCACATGGATTTGGTTTTGGGTTGTCACGTCTATGGGAAATTTATTTTGCACGTGGATAGCTTTCGAGGTGTGATACCACCGAAGGAAATATATATTCAATTATAGAAAACCAACGACTTTAAAATTGTTATTGGACTGACAAGAGGCCCATAAGCCCCAAAACAATCTGAGAGTGTGTCCGTTCCAATAATTGAAGGTTAATTCGGAAACTCATATCATCACGGCATTCATGGTATTAGCCAGGAGAGTATTTGTTTTCGACATGTGTTGGTACATAAACTCACTGTGTATGTTCTGCTGGAAATGGTCTGAACACATAGTTCTCAGATGATTTGTTCTCAAATACTCTTATGCTGTATTCCAGATACCTGCGCTGATAGAATCAGGTTCATTCAGGGGAATGGGAAGTGTTGAGTTTATTGAAACTTTCCAGTTCCCACTTCTTAGAAGAAACAAGCCAATTAGCTGGATTTTGTTCTTTCATATCATCAGAGTGAAACGATAATCTTCAAGCAATTTTTATAAAAAAAAATATAATAATCTAAATTCTCTGTTTCTGATTCCATATTCTGAACATAAAATTATGCCTTCGATGCTCTCCAGTGAGGCTAGTGGTCCGGAAGTCGGCCGAATTCTAAGCGAAATGGATGTAGAAGGACATGAATCTTGGCTAGTTGATGAATCGTGGCATTTGAATTTTGAATAATAATTTTTTAAACGAGAACCTGTTTTGGGAAAAAAAGTTCCAACCAAAGATATAAATGAAGGAATATCTAATGAACACTCACTCTACGAGTGTGGGTAGTAGAGTGGTCACAAGATATTAGGTGGAAAAATATATTTGTTGTTATACTAGCGGGACCCCTTAATATTTGATATTCATTTATGAAATGAGATTTGGGAAGTTTAGGCCCAATTGAAAAATAACCCGTGCCTCAGTGAAATTAAATTTGAAAAAAAAAAAAAATTTTTTTGCAAAAAAATTCTCATGAGATGAAAACTTTTTTCCATAGAAACTTGATTTTTGTTTCAGTTCATATGGAATGTTGCTATCTTAAACTTTTATCTAGGCAATTTTTTTTGTTAAAACCTTTATATTCGAAGAAATGTATTAGTTTTCAAGACCCGACCTGATATGAATTCTCAAAGTAGTTCTCTTGAGAAAGTAAGTGTAAAATACTAGGAGAGATGTGGGTTCAATAGATTTTGATCATTTTTCAGTTTCCTCTGAAGATCAAATATCATTTGTTCCAAAAGAACTATTGCAGATGACCCTTTCTACAGAGTGGAGAGTCATAAACCACATCATCTATTTTGTGTTTCTTGTCTGGGATGCCTGGGATTTTCTCACTCTTTCAGAAGTTTGAATCAGTAAGTTATCGGATCGTCGTGCGATCGGATTTCGGATCTGTCTGAATCCAGCCTTAGACATTAAATACATAACCTGTTTTTCGTTATGAAGCTCCATTTGCCATCTATGTCCATTTCTGAGAAGTTCTGACATCTTCTCAAGTCGTGTGTGTCTTTTTCGCAACAATGACACTTTTTTATAGAACTTACTGTCCAATTCTCGTTTTTGTTTTGTTCGGCTACCAAAATTGTTTCTGGCTTTCTGTGCATCTGTTGATGAAACCGAGTTGTGGGTTCATAAAGTAGTCCAGCTGCTGCTCGTCCTACGTCTTTCATCCAGCTGCAAAAATTGAAGTAAAGTAATTTCGTCTGAATGTAAAGCATGGATAGACCATTGTTGTTTCAATCTCATAGACAAATTTGAAACGAAGTCTTGTAATAGCAGGTGAATCTTCAAATACACATCATTATATAGATGTTTTATAGCAGCAACTAAATTAACAATTGCGTTGGCATACCTTATGATAGACTCGGGGTAATCTTTGGGCGCAGGAACTTTTCTCACTTCAGATATCAGATATTTAATTATGTAATCAGGCTTACCGTAGAGATTTTGCATAGACTCCATGATCTCTGGAAGATTTCTATGGAAAATGTGTAAAATTTCACTGATTCCAATGCTTTCAATGACTTTCGAATAGTAATGGAAATGACAGATTTTCAAAAACTAAAAAAAGATAATTATTCGTGAAGAATCTTTGGAATCGAAAGAAAATTTGAAACCGAAACGTTAACAACGATAAGTATTTCATAATTATTAGTTCTTGTATTTTTTGATAGTCAAATTTGAGTTAAACAAGAAGTTGTTGAACAATAAAACGTGTTTCACTCTCGAGGAACTGTCTTTTGATTAACGCAGCAACTTTCTGGGATAGATCTGCCCTTCTATACTTATATAAATTCCAATATTAATTCGTATTTTCTCAGACTGTGGTAGGTTGAAGACCCAAATAAACTAAGAAGAATTAATTCATCTTCCACGAAAAAATTACTTTGAAAAAATAATGTTCACAATTTCATTTATCGAAATATAGAAAAAAATCATTATAAAAGAAAGGAGTAATTATTATTATTATTACTTACATTCACAATTAATTATGAGATTGAGGTGGTAATGGTTTGGATAACGTGGCTTCTGAAGAGTCAAGAATTTTTTTTCGACATTCCGATACAACTTGAAACAGAAACTGTCGTTGTTCTTCGCCTTCTGTCATACAGGAATTGAGGTCTTCGATTGATTTCAACCCTCTTTTAGCTGTGTCATTGTCAACTTCAAAACCATTTACAATTTTTTTCTCAAATAATGTGCATTCTCACACCATAATTCGGGATCCGTATCTGGAAATTATGTATCAATCTTCTGTTTGGAATATTTTGAAAAAATCGAAGTTTGATGGGGAACACATAATCAATATTTGTCCAATGAATTATCCACTTGATAGAGACCCAGTTTCGGTTTCGCATTCCTATCATCACGAGTTTTTTTTTCTTCAATTGGAATTCATTGTAGACTTTTCACAGCCATGCTCGTTTTGACAATTCTTTCTAAATTTTTTCTTGATTTGTTAATGTAAATTGATTCCTAGAAAGATATATTTTGGTGCAATAAATGGCCCTTGCTATCCGTTCAAAACAACAAAAGTTGCTTGTCTTATCCAACAGTGTTTTCGATGCATCCTGATGAGCAATATCAAGAAGGTCATCAAGGGCTGACATGAAATTTTCGACTTTTTCATTATGGGCTGTGCTTTTGGATCTATTAGCGTTTCTTTTCAGTTCGCTCTACTCCTCGTACAGTTTTTCAAGCTTTACAACACAATCTGTAAAGTGTCTGGTTGGAATCTTGGCTTTTTGAAGAATCACAATTTCTCGTATTGTTAGTGTTGCAGCTTTATTTCACTTGCTATAAATTATGTAATAAGATGCGTAAAACTTGACAATCACTTCCATTGATTCAATGAGCAATGTGGCCAATTAGATACACCATCTCTTTCTGCCTCGAACAGGAACCCGGACAATCATGACTCGTTGATGATGTGAAAGACAGTCCATCAAACCTCACTACAAGAACGTTGTTCGATAATGTACACTGTTTGAAAAGCAAACGTGAACTGAAGCTCTCTGACCACTCCCTCAAACTTCTGAAAGAGTGAGAAAATCCCAGGCATCCCAGACAAGAAACACAAAATAGATGATGTGGTTTATGACTCTCCACTCTGTAGAAAGGGTCATCTGCAATAGTTCTTTTGGAACAAATGATATTTGATCTTCAGAGGAAACTGAAAATTGATCAAAATCTATTGAACCCACATCTCTCCTAGTATTTTACACTTACTTTCTCAAGAGAACTACTTTGAGAATTCAGATCAGGTCGGGTCTTGAAAACTAATACATTTCTTCGAATATAAAGGTTTTAACAAAAAAAATTGCCTAGATAAAAGTTTAAGATAGCAACATTCCATATGAATTGAAACAAAAATCAAGTTTCTATGGAAAAAAGTTTTCATCTCATGAGAATTTTTTTGCAAAAAAATTAAAAAAAAATCGAAAAGACAAGCAACTTTTGTTGTTTTGAACGGATAGCAAGGGCCATTTATTGCACCAAAATATATCTTTCTAGGAATCAATTTACATTAACAAATCAAGAAAAAATTTAGAAAGAATTGTCAAAACGAGCATGGCTGTGAAAAGTCTACAATGAATTCCAATTGAAGAAAAAAAAACTCGTGATGATAGGAATGCGAAACCGAAACTGGGTCTCCATCAAGTGGATAATTCATTGGACAAATATTGATTATGTGTTCCCCATCAAACTTCGATTTTTTCAAAATATTCCAAACAGAAGATTGATACATAATTTCCAGATACGGATCCCGAATTATGGTGTGAGAATGCACATTATTTGAGAAAAAAATTGTAAATGGTTTTGAAGTTGACAATGACACAGCTAAAAGAGGGTTGAAATCAATCGAAGACCTCAATTCCTGTATGACAGAAGGCGAAGAACAACGACAGTTTCTGTTTCAAGTTGTATCGGAATGTCGAAGAAAAATTCTTGACTCTTCAGAAGCCACGTTATCCAAACCATTACCACCTCAATCTCATAATTAATTGTGAATGGTAAGTAATAATAATAATAATTACTCCTTTCTTTTATAATGATTTTTTCTATATTTCGATAAATGAAATTGTGAACATTATTTTTTCAAAGTAATTTTTTCGTGGAAGATGAATTAATTCTTCTTAGTTTATTTGGGTCTTCAACCTACCACAGTCTGAGAAAATACGAATTAATATTGGAATTTATATAAGTATAGAAGGGCAGATCTATCCCAGAAAGTTGCTGCGTTAATCAAAAGACAGTTCCTCGAGAGTGAAACACGTTTTATTGTTCAACAACTTCTTGTTTAACTCAAATTTGACTATCAAAAAATACAAGAACTAATAATTATGAAATACTTATCGCTGTTAACGTTTCGGTTTCAAATTTTCTTTCGATTCCAAAGATTCTTCACGAATAATTATCTTTTTTTCAGTCTATGCAAAATCTCTACGGTAAGCCTGATTACATAATTAAATATCTGATATCTGAAGTGAGAAAAGTTCCTGCGCCCAAAGATTACCCCGAGTCTATCATAAGGTATGCCAACGCAATTGTTAATTTAGTTGCTGCTATAAAACATCTATATAATGATGTGTATTTGAAGATTCACCTGCTATTACAAGACTTCGTTTCAAATTTGTCTATGAGATTGAAACAACAATGGTCTATCCATGCTTTACATTCAGTTGAAATTACTTTACTTCAATTTTTGCAGCTGGATGAAAGACGTAGGACGAGCAGCAGCTGGACTACTTTATGAACCCACAACTCGGTTTGATCAACAGATGCACAGAAAGCCAGAAACAATTTTGGTAGCTGAACAAAACAAAAACGAGAATTGGACAGTAAGTTCTATAAAAAAGTGTCATTGTTGCGAAAAAGACACACACGACTTGAAAAGATGTCAGAACTTCTCAGAAATGGACATAGATGGCAAATGGAGCTTCATAACGAAAAACAGGTTATGTATTTAATGTCTAAGGCTGGATTCAGACAGATCCGAAATCCGATCGCACGACGATCCGATAACTTACTGATTAAACGATAAGTTTGGAACCTTTGGTGTAAAAGTTGAAACTTCTTAGAGATCAATTACCCTAACACCAAACTGATATTTTTTGCACACGACACGCATTTCGCTAACAAGGTTAGCATCTTCAGGAGAAGAAAATTGATATACTATCAGTATCAATTGGCAGAAAAAAAAAATCTGCCAATACTCAGATGATTCTAATATTCTAAGAGTGCGTAGTCGTCTTTCCTGCGAAATATCTTAGTTTGAAATACACCCAGTCATATAAGATGAAAAAAATGGATTTTTTAAATCACTTGTGAAATTTTATTACGAAAAGTTCAATCACCAAAGTCATTTGACGATTACCATAGAAGTAAGACAAAAGTATTGGGTTGTTGGTCTCAGTGATTTGGCAAAGAAAATTCGTTATGAATGTCAGATATGTAAAAATGAAAAAGCAAATCCAAAGATACCTGTAATGGGAAATATACCTAAGGAAAGAATAACTCCTTATGTACGACCTTTCACATGTTGTGGTATGGACTATTTTGGATCATATCCGGTAAAAGTTGGTCGCCGAAGGGAAAAACGTTACGGAGTGATATTCACTTGTTTAACCGTTCGAGCAGTGCACCTGGAAATAGCAAACTCATTTACCACCGACTCTGCTATTATGGCGATTCAACGAATGGTTGCTAGGAGAGGATATCCATTGAAGATTTTTCGGTAACAATGGTACATATTTGGGAGGCGCTGATAAAGAATTGAATTCGGTACTCCATAGTTTCAATCAAGATGTAACCATAGCCAAACTCTCCGTTCGAGGAACAAACTGGGTACTCAATCCACCAGTAGCGACTCATATTGGTGGCATATGGGAAAGACTCATAGGATCTGTCAAAAGTTCACTGGAAGCCAACTTAAAAGAACAGGCCCCCACAGATGTGGTAACTGCATACTCTTTTTCTGAATCATCGACCACTGAATGATGTCTCCTTGGATCACGAAAATGACGAAGCCCTGACTTCTCTTCACTTTTCACTTGGACCCCATATCGACACGCACCCAAATTTTCCATAAACGTTTCGAGTAGGATAGGACACTCTTGAGAAGGCAATAAAGAATTTTCCAAGACCTTTCAAACAAATTCTGGAGGAGATAGTTGAAGGAATATCTTCCAACACTTCATACCAGGAGAAAATGGTATGATGAAGTGAATACAATGAAACTAAATGATATGGTCATCATCGTTGATAATCTTTCTCCTCGCAACTCATGGCTGAGAGGTATCATCACAGCCGTTTTTCCTGGCAGCGATGGCCGTGTACGGGTGGCAGATGTCGAGATGAAGAACGGAGTATTCAGAAGACCTGTTGCAAAATTGTGCAGTTTGAATGTTCAAAAATTCGTACCCACTGAAAAATGAAGTATTCAAGAATACTTCATCGGGGAAGAAAATGTTAGATTGTGAATATGATTTCAGTTCGTATGTTGTTAACGTTTAGGATTGGCGGAGGGAGGTCGAATTAAACAGAAAAATAAGGCAAGAATTTCTTCAAAATTATTTGGGTTTGAAACCAGCCAAATTGTTTCTGGAAGAAATCCAGAATACCACTGCAGATAGCAATCTATCTATTGTTGCGTCAATTGAAAAACATTTAACTGGTTCTACTAGTTAGCAACTTCTTGTATATCTCGACTTTAATTATCAAAATAATAAGAAAACTAATATTATTTATCAAAAAATTAAACGTTTCGGATACCAAATCCACTTTCGTTTTTTCAAATATCTCAAGAATATTCTTTTCTAGGTTCTTCTTTGTTTTGTGAATGTTACAAACATCAGATTTGACGTATGTCTTTCAAAGGTAGCAGCCTGGCGCGATCCATATCAACCGAACTGTTTGAGATGCAAGCATCCGCAGACGAATCATGTAATTCGACCTGACATTGTTGAAAAATATGTGAAACTGGTCGTATTAACCCTCCGTTAGGCGCGCCAATATATGTAACGTCGTTAGTCGCGCTGGGACTGCCAGTCCCATATCAACAACGCAGCCTAATTTTTGGTCATATGAATTATTTTGGTTAAAGATGTTTTTGGTGAATTAGTTTATTACTAAAGCGAGTTAAATTGCATTTGCAATTGCATTATAATTTTGTGTTTCATACCTAACTAGTGTTTTTATTGTTTATGAATCATTTTTTACATTTATACCTCTTATAGTAGTATTTGTGGATACGCTTTCACACAATTCACGTGAAAATATTCAGGGAACAGAAAAGCAAGTAGGTAATAAATGGCATCATATTTTATTGTAGTTTGATTTATTCAGATTCACCAGCTGTTTCCTCTTCTGTTATATTTTCTAAGCAATTTTTACATATTACTTGGACATTTTTTTCCAAACATATATAGGTATCACACTTTTCGACATGTATAGGTTGTTCTGGCGTCCTTTTTAGATTCGTTACAACAAGGTTCGCAACGTTTTCTCTTGACCGCTCTTCGGCTCGTCCCAGGTTGAAAGCTAAACGATTCAATTCTTCCACGTCAGCGGGGTTATCAAAATTATAACGCTTTGTGTCCATAATTATGCACTTTATTTCAAAAATACACGGCACAGTAACAAATGAACAAGAAAAAATAACCTACAAACAACGAAGCCTACAAATACGGTACTGAGACGCTTGTTCAATGTACTCAACAAAAATGAGTCGTAGGCAGTCGCGCTGGGACTATCAGTCCCAAAGCAGGTACCTGACGCACTCTTTGCAAATTTTCTAAGAAATAAAACTATCCCTTTGCATGAAACTCAGGCAACTGGCTTCTAGAAGTTTACTGTGAGATGTCATAAAGTTACGACGCTGTAGCTATAATAGTTTTAATATAATTGACTGCCATGCGCGACTAACGGAGGGTTAAATAGCTCTCTAATATTTTATTCCAGTTGTGAATAGATTGAGGAAGTGATTTGGGTATAATTTTTCCAAAGATGATATATGCTCTTCAGAAATCCACAATTTACTGATTCAGTGTTTACCCTACATAATCTACCCAGTGAAGGTTTTTCGCTCCATTAGTCTCCTCTGCAAATAAGAAAATACTAAATCACTATTCCCTTCAATTATTTTTCCAGTGGCTCTCTATTATGATTATGCCATCATTATTGTTGTGGTGAATTATTTACTGGTTCAGACATTCTATTAAGTTAATTCAGCCATAAATATCCAGACAATAGATATAGATATAAATCCCAATAATGGTTGTAAAGCTGCTTTAATTGGGCTCGCAACACGCAATCCTGAATTATGAAATAGGTATCGTTTTACATCCGATTCTGGATTCTAAGTGGATTGAAATTGAAAGGGATTTTGTCAATTTTGTATTGCAGAAGCTAGTTTTATGCACTCGTACGTTCAGAAAAATGAGGTGAAACTATGATGAAATATTGTTGTTGATGTAAGAACCATAATGCTGATTTTATTCAATGTTGAAAAATAGGCTTCTGTGAGAAAACGTGCTCCATGGCTCGAGTCTACACGCAGTCCTAGTTGTGAACATTTTTCGAATTCGAGTTTTTTTTTAATAAGAAGGTACTCTTTGGAATGTATATAGCCACATTTCATCTTCATTTCATCATTTGAAGGAACTAATAGAAAACCCCAAAATTGGCAACAGAATGAGGTAAAACATTTCTACTCTCCAAGGATATTCGTAGCTTCAGTCCTTCGACTGAGGCTCCTGAGGTTGAAAATTAAAGAATTATCAGTACGAACTTCGAACTCCCTCTCTAGTTACTCCTATAGGTTTCTCTGTTAGGTAAGTACGCTTTTTTCATTTTTATATGTTTCTCAATAATTCCTTATGATGTAATTACTGAATTTGAAATTAAGACAATCGACTCATTAGAATCAGCTATTGAAAGCTGACAGAGTGATAATGAGAATAACGGATTCGTATCACTGAACTCCGTAAGCTATCTGAAACAATTAAATCAAAAAGGTTTCGAATATGTTCATGTGAGCATCTATGCATTCCATTCAATATCAATTCAATTTCCTTTATTGTTTATTACAATATAGTGTAAAACAAAAAGTTTGGTGGCGTACAGTTTTCTTTGAATGAAAAATTGAAGCCAAGAAAATCTGAGGTGAAAAAGTAAAAAAGAAGATCTCAACTATCATAAAAATAGTTTCATCCTAAATAGTACGATAACAAAGGAGTGTTGAACCTTTAAAGAAGGAGTAACAATATCAGCCCAACTAACATACAGTATTGGTTCAATCTATTCTTTGATTATGAAAGATTGTAGTCTTACTTCAATCGTGAACTGACTAATAATTTTGGCCACGGCCAAAGGGGTGTTGGTGAGAGTATCTCTAAGTGAGGTCATATTTCCTAGAATATGACAGTCAGGTTCCAGAGAGCTGAGGATGAGATAGGTGGAAAATAAGTGTTTCAATGTAGGGGTAATTTTAGGTTACAAAGCGTACAAAGTTCAGTAAGATTGACAAGAAAATGATAATAGATTATGCCACGAGTCAATAATGATAGCTCTTATTCTAAAGGAATTTTACGAACCGAGCCGCGTCAGAGGTGAGGAAGTAATGTTCTGAGAGAATAACAGTCAATATTGCGAGTAGTATACTCTACTTCATTTACGACTGATTTATTTATCATGAATAAATGATTCTTCAGTTTCATTCATCTCAATACTAAATACACAAATACTACCTACGCGATTGACAATGACACTTTAGAGCTTGGTTATATCGTTTTCATGCTAATATTCAATCGAGAAACTTTGTGATAGGACTACAAAAGGGAATGAAGACTATTAGTAATAATCCTTCGCCATTATTCTCTCAAAGGCTCAAAAAATAGTATTGTATGAAGGAAAATGGAAAGTAATCGATGTGGAGACTGCTTCTTGTCTGTAACATCGGGTACCCCCTCCTGAAAGAAGCAAGAGATTGCATACAAAATCCGCATTCTCTGTCAATTAGGAGATTTATCTGATGAATAGGGAAATAGGATCTTGATCAATGGACTGAATTTTCTCAGCTTGATACAAGTGAATATACTTCATAACATAAGGAAAAAAAAATTATAGATCACTTTTCACATGGAGGAAAATTGACCAGAAAAACATTGAATTGCGGCCAGCAATACAACTGTACCGATTGAACAATAGTAGATGAAATAGCTTTGCGATATTGGACTATATTCAACCAAGTTATGTGAATATTTCTACATAGTAATCCTTCAGCTTACTACAATCTTTTACTCGGTTCCTGTGATAAAAATGGAATACTGAGTGTTACTACCGCATCAAGTTCAGAAGTATACAGATCGAATATTTAGCAATGCTGTTGGCATAGATAACATATTGCTGTGAATCACAAGGTTTGTTGAAATCTATTCTATCAATAATATTACCTTTATATACAACACAGCTATTCTTTCTAACCCATTTCCAGATAAATGGTAGAGTTCGGTTTCCGTGCACATCATAGCAAGACCACTGCGTTACCCTCTAGGTATAATAGATGATAATTTGAAAGCAGTCGATGAGAGTAAACTAACTATTATTGTTCTCCTAGATTACAGGCATTCGACACACTCTGTGAAAAACTCAGTTATTTAAGATTCTCAGATAATGCCGTCTCTCTCATCGAGAGTTTTCTGGGTGGGCGATGTCAAAGTGTTCATTTGGATGGACGGAGATCGGGTGCCTTGCCTGTAATGATTGGAGTATGACTAGGATCCATAGTTGGGCCTCTGCTGTTTTCCTCTATAGATTTCTAACACACCAGTACACGTAAAATTGCCACTTTCGACAATATGCTGACGATACCCAGTTATACATTAGTTTCTCAGTCCAAAAAGAGGACCTTCAATTACTGTATTACATATCCATCGCATAAAAATACGAACTCAATAGTTCTGAGTCTTTTGTTATGCTGTTCGGACCCAAGAAAAATAAATAAAGTAGGCACAATCATTAGTAGTCAACATAATAACGAAACACTCACAAATAGAGGTATGCAAAAATTAAGGGCTTCACTTGGATTCCGATCCGTGTTTCAGTAAACATGTGGGTCATGTCTCTGAAATTCCTGGCCTTAGCCCCAAAATTTATTGTTGAACCTATCATAAAACAAAATTTGTCGATAGAGAATATTTCAGCAGATATTGATTGCATAACTTCAAAACTCAATAATGATCAAGTAAGAAACTCCTCAATTGACCGTTCAACGAACATTTTTCCAAACTATGTAATATTCCTTTTCCTTCTTTCATAACTTATATAATGAACCTGAACAATTTAAGAAACAAAATTCTGGCCTAATTGTCACAAAGTCTGACAAGGGAAATGTTACTGTTATAATGAAAGCAAAACAGTATATAGAATTATCATCACTACATAGTATAAAATAAAAGCGTGTTAAAAAGACGCTTCCCGCTGTCTGTTATGATGTTAATTTAATGCATAATATATATAGTTCAGAAAATGAAGATAAAAAAAAAATGGTAAAACCTCGCAAATTTTTCGTCCAGCACCGATTTGTACATAAATTTGGGATTAGTCTCTTTACACCCTCTAGGTTATTTTCTATATCGTGCCATTGTACGCTTTTTGTTTTTTAGGGGTGAAAACTACCCCTAATTGTCAAAAATTGAAAAATAACATTAAAAACCTAAATATGGGTAAAAATAGTTGAATAATGATTGTTTCATGCTTTAGGATACAATTTCATAATCTTTCAACCTACCCTTGTTATAAACTACCCTTGAAAACATTGAAATTTTTATAATATGTCTTCGAACTTTAGAATACACTGTTGAGAAATCAACGAAATATACACTCACACACGCGAGCAGATTTTTCTTCTTCTCTGTCTTCTAATATGAATGGAAAGAGTGGAACATATAACGTATAACGGCCGAATATACCGGTTATGTAAATTACTACGCTACGAAGCGGGTAATTCAAATTTTTCAAAAAAAAAAAATCGGTTTTTTAAGCATAGCTCCTTCACTTTAGGTGATAGAAATTTTTTTTCACAAACGATTTTGTAGAGCTTTACAAGAGCTATAAGACTATGTAAATAAAATTACTTAAGATTCCTTAATTTTTAAATGGGGAGAGTTTAAAGCGCTTGACTAAGGAGATGTTCGATCGTAAATGTAGGTGTTAAACGGCTATATCTCGCCGAATATTCACTTTACAAAAAATCTACATACAGGAAAACTTTTGTCATTGAAAAAGGTACAATTTAGTACTTTGTCGTTTTTTTCGTATCTTTAGTATTTTGAGAGATATTTATAAGAAAAAGGTTAAAAACACGAAATTGAAAAAAATCGCTTTCTCTTTGAACTCCAATTTTTCTAAAATTAGGCATTTCAAATTGGTTAAATTTCGTGGGTGTATTAATAGTACATATATAAAGAGAATCACAGAAGGATGGCGATCAATTTCAGTTGGGGGATACTTTGGAGGTTGTTTTCACATATTTTTTTCGTAGAAAAAAGCGGGTACTGATCTTGTTTTGATCATAAGTCGGTCAATTTTCATGCTAGGAAGATATTTTTTTATTCGTTTGAAAGGTCTAATTGAATACTTTGAAAAATATTCCATGAGCTTTTTTCGAAAAATGCAAATTTTTCTCGTTATTTTGCTTTAAATCTTCCAATTTATACATTTGACGAAAAAAGCTAAACGTTAATTTGCTGTATCTCCGTTCGTATGTGTCGTAGGAAAATTATAAAGAAAGCATTGTTTTTGTTTTTTCAAAAGCTAAAATTTGCCTCTCCACAATTTTTTTGATAAAATGCATAGTTTTAGAGCTATTTGCAAAAAAATTTTTAAAAAAGGCGATTTTTTCGTCAAAAAACTGTTACTTTCAACTTCGAATAACTCAAAAAATATTACTTTCACGAAAAAAACGTATGTAATATTTTTTCTTAGAATTACTTTTTCTGTCGATTTCTACAATTAAAATGTAATAAAAAATTTCCACCCCCGTGAAGGGGTGGCAATCACCCCCAAGGCTCTAGCGTACAGCGTCATGATATAGAAAATGATCCTTGAGCTATTCCCTACCTTCTGTGAAGATTTCAGGTAAATCCATTTTGGACGAAAAAATTGCGAGCCAAAATGCTTCATTTCCTGAACTAATAAGAGAAACACTGATATTTTCGAAGATTTCTAATGTGATGTCACAAATATACATATTTATTTGCGCTTACATTGCAAACTCTGGCTGAACCCTACGATATAGATCGAAATAATATACTACAGTATTGTTCATATTCAAAAGGTCTACAAAAAAGTCTGCGATGGTCTATCTATCACTTAGATATAACCCACAAAAACCATTTTTTATCCGTGCGAAACCGTGGCAGGTTGCTAGTATGAATTAATCAATGATTGCAACTCATACATATCCGTAAATAGAGACCATACTCTTCAAGAACTAAATAAATGGAATACACTTATTCAAAAGTTATTGACCACAAATAAAATTGATGAACCATGCATCACTAAAAATACATAATCCTCAGTCCGACCCATGATTATATCTATCAATAACCCTACTAAATTTCTGGCAACCATTTTGACTGACTTTTTGACGAGAATCTATGACTTTTACATTGAAGACTCTTTTGAAGTAGTATCAAAAAATTCTAACAAATTTCAACTTTTTGAAGACGATGTTCTTGCAGATCGTGACATTGTCTCTCTCTTCAGCAATTTTCATTTGGATTATTGCATGAGAGCGACCAAAAAAAGTTGAAACAATATTAGTGTTGTCAAATATGAAAAATCGTAATTGAATAATCAAATCCAGCTGAGCAAATACATGAAAGATCTTCGAACCTCGACTTCAATATTCTAAAACAAAAAAACTCAGTTTTCACAATTTCATCTTTCAATATTCCAAGTTCATAGACATCAAATAGATACGATTACAGGATATAAAAATATAAAACAGCCTACAATATCGCAAACTCGAACGGATGCTTATTAAAAATTTTACATACTCCAGTCAATAAAGAGCAAAAAAAGGTGGCATTATTCTGATATTGGGATATGTTATTAGGATAGGGACCCTAATGAAAAAAACAAGTTTTCGACCTTAGGGGACGAGGGTGCACGATCCGCCATCTTGAATTTGAAGCATGGATTTTTTTTTCAATTTAACTCCTTAATGGTTGATCCCACGATAAACACAAATTTGAAAGGGGTTAAATATCAGACAATTTGTGTATCAACACTTTTTTTCATAAACCTAACGAGTAGCAATTTAAAACGTTTTCAAGAAATCGTCCAACTCAATCTGTTTGCGGTAAATTTCATTGGGGTTACCTATTTATATAATTCACAATATAAGGTAGTGCAACAACTACCCGCAAAGTTTGTCCGATGTGGAATTGGGAGTAGTAATGGACAAAGTACATACCCGACCAAAAAACTCTGCAGGTCGGACTATCTTATATTGTAAATTATATTAATGGCTTACCCAAAGTGCAAATAATATCAGTTTGGTGTTGGTGTATAGTTGCAAAAACTTCGTGATGGCAAATTCCAGAGCTGATTTTTGTGTCATTCGTGATCTAAGTTTCAAAGAAGGTGTTGAGAATTGGAGCTACTATATAGGAACATTTTATTGTTTTTTTGATGTTATTGATTTTTGTGACATGTGAAGAAATTATTTCGAACTCCTGTCAATAAAAGTTTGTACTTTTGAGTCATTCCAAGTAGTATTCGAGGGCTTTATTACTCCTTTTCTACTTTGATCGTATCCTTACACCAGGTTGGTGATAAGATACGTAAAATTTTGGCGACCGTGACAGAACCTGCAGTCGATGATGGAGAAATTAAATAGAGCCCTAGATATCCATAAAACTGCTTTTTTGAGGATTTGTGAAACTACTGATGCTGAGTTGAATGGTACAGTGCCTGATATGCTCAATGTACAAGGAAATCTTCGCGTTTTGGACCAGAAGATGGTATTGATTATTGATCTGAATCAGCAGATTGTTATATTGAATCAGAGTCTACGAATACAGATGTGGATAGAATAGTAGAACAAGCTGATGAAATGTATGGCAGGTACAATGGGCTTGAGTTTAGAGTAGAAGGAAGTTTGAATAAGAATAAATATTCAACAAGTGTCAGTTCTAGTCAACAACTACGTGAAGTCAAGCTACCCAAAATTGAATTACAAAAATTTGGTGGTGAAATCAAAGATTGGATTGTTTTCTGAAGCCAGTTTGAGAGAATCCATGACGATGAAACGATCGAGTACTCAGATAAATTTCAGTATCTTACTCAAGCTACCACTCCCAAGTCTAGAGCTCGTCAACTAGTTGAAAGCTATCTTCCTACCGATAATCACCCAAAGGTCATTGAAAGTTTGAAATCTCGTTTCGGGAGAGATGATTTATTGGTGGAATTCTATGTTCGGGAACTTTTAAAATTGATATTGAACAACTTGAATCATAAAATTGATCTAAGTTCGTTATATGATCGAATGGAGTCACAACTGCGGTCGTTAGATACGTTAGGCGTAACCTCCAATCAATGCGCTGCCATGCTTTACCCTTTGGTAGAGTCTTGTCTTCCTGGAGAGATATTACGTGCTTGGCAACGCAGTAATTCTTTTGATCATGAATCAACTTTGAAATCTAGATTGGAACAGCTCATGAAGTTTTTGAAAAAGGAAGTTGAAAATGAGGAAAGAATCATCACCAAGACATTGCTCAGTTCCAACTGCTTCAGGTTTGATGAATCAGCGAAATGTTCCTATTTGCGTTTTCTGTAAAAAATCTCATTACAGTGAAAATTGCATTTATGCCCAAAAATTGTCACTTCCCGAAAAAATAAAGAAATTGACAGAGAAGGAATGCTGTCACTCGTGTTTGAAATTTGGCCACTTAGCGAGAAGATGCTTCGTCAAAAACACATGTAAAGAGTGTAAAGGTAAACATGTTACATCAATGTGTCCCAATAGACAAATTGCAATTGATGAAGCTTCACCTTGTGTGAATATTGTTGAACAACCAATTGTAGAAAATCTTACCAATAATACTCATCATGAAACATTTTTGCAAACATTGGCTGTAAATTTGGTTGGGAAATCGCAATCACGATGTATCAGAGTTCTAATAGATACTGGTTCACAAAAATCTTATATTAGTACTTATGCGGCTATCGAAAAGGAATACGAATCAACTGGAACGAAGCAATCAATACATTCTCTTTTTGGTGGATCTGAAACGGGAGCGGTTAATAACACTCGTTATAAAATTCATCTTGAAAATCTGAATAAGAAGTATAAATGTAACTTTGATGCTCTTGACCAGACAGTGATATGCGGCAACGTAGTTTCTGCAGGAGAAGGTCCGTGGAAATCTGAACTCAGACAGCTCTACTTAATATTGAAATCAGTGATACAAGTGATGGACAAATTGATGTTCTGGTAGGAGCAGATATTGCTGGAAAACTGTTCACAGGTCGTAAGTACATCTTGAAATGTGGATTAGTAGCAATGGAAACATCACTTGGATGGATATTGATGGGAAAAGCAAAAGTCGATAAGGAAGAAATTGGTAAGCCATCATCGTTTTCAGTCACTTCATTATTGTGTCAAAATGATACCATTTCTGATCTCTGGAAATTGGATGTTCTAGGTATTTCCGATCCTGGCGAACGAAAAACTAGAGAATAAATGGAACAAGACACCATGAAACAGTTTTTGGATTCCGTAACAATCAACAAAGGGGGTAGATATGAGGTAAATTTCTTGAGTGGAAAATCATCCTCCTTTACCTACTATCTACAATTTGGCTGAAATGAGATTAAATAAATCATTGGAAAAACTGACAAATGATGGTTATAATAAAATGTATGATAATGTGCTTAAAGAGTGGATGAATGAAGGTATAATTGAAGATGTGACAAATATTGGTTTGAGTGCTGATTGTCATTATTCACCCCTGAGACATGTGGTAAAGTTAGATAGTGCTACAACAAAGTGTTCGATACTTCTGAATCAATGTTTGAAAAAAGGGTTGAACTTTATTGAAATGATTCCTTCCATACTCATTCGTTTCAGATTATCAAAAATAGGCATTATTTCTGATATACGAAAAGCCTTTCTACAAATAAGTTTGAAAGAGAATGATAGAGATTTCCTAAGATTTCTCTGGAATGATGAACGTTGTGAACGTCATATTTTCCGGCATTCCAGAGTTGTATTCGGGGTGAATTGTAGCCCTTTTCTACTTGGTGCAGCAATTGATTTCCATATCCGGAAACATTGGAGAATATTTCTGTAGGAACTTCCTCATATAGATTATCAGTTATCTCGAAACTGCTTATTACTTTTTATGTTGACAACTGTGTAGCAAGTGTCGACAGTGAGGAAGAACTTAGAATGTTTATTGAAGAATCAAGTCAAGTTATGGCCGAAGCCAAATTTGATCTCAGAGTGTGGGAATTCAACGGTCTCAATTCTGAAAGTAATTCTGGAAGTTTTTTATCGCCAGTTTTAGGATTGAGTTGGTATAGAAAACAAGACTCTCTGGAACTCAATCTTGACTGGATCAGAAACTTGTATTTTGATCTGATAACAAAAAGAACTATTTTGTCCACGGCTCACCGGTTTTTCGACCCAATAGGATTCACCTGTCCTGTTCAAATATGTCCCAGGATATTGTTGCAGAAAACTTGGCTGTTAAAACTGAGTTGGGATGAAGTGATTCTCGAGGAACTGAAAAAAGGAATTTTTATGTTGGCTTAATGCATTGTCCTTATTGAAAAATGTAAAAATTCCGAGATGGGTCTTTTAAACCCCAGATATTGAACAATGCAGTATTCATATGTTTTGTGACGCGAGTCAAGAAGCATATGCTACAGGGCATATACATGTACAGCTGATTCAAGCGAAGAACAGAATAGCTCCTTCGAGAAATTTGACTATTTAAAGGATGGAGTTATTGGCGGCAACCATAGGAGCTAGGCTACTAAGATCAGTTTTGGACAATATGGGCAAATATGACGTCAAGGTATACTGTTGGACCGATTCCACCACTGTTTTGAGTTTGATTCGAAGAGAAGACCAATGTAAAACTTTCGTCTGGAATAGAGTTCAAGAAATCAGAGAATTGACTGAAAAGGATAATTGGTATCATGTTCCAGGAGAGATGAATCCTGCTGATCTTCCCTCAAGAGGCTGTTCACCGAAACAATTATTACAAAATGGTAGGAGGGACCGAAGTGGCTAATAAACATGGATGATTGGCCGATGCAAAAATATGAAATTTTGGAGGAAGACATTGTTGAAGAAAGAAAGAAAAATACATCCTCTTTGCTGAGCAGTCAGTTCGATTATTATAGTATATTATGCAACGATCGTGTAATGATGGTTATTAATACATGAGCATAAACCGGGATACGAAACGAGCCGAAGGTGAGTTTCGTATGGTTTATGCGAGTGAATCAATAACCATTACATGAGAGTTGCATGAGCTATTTCATCTACACCCAATAAATAATGAAGAACTAAAAATATTATATTATTAGTTATTTATATTGAACACAATAATAGTAGGTAATCAATCGTGTTCGCTTGAAAAATTCTGCAGAATCATAATTAATGGTATAACCACGGAAAATACAACAATGAGAAGAAAAAAATGAAAAAAAAAGTCTCTGCCGAGGTCAGGATTTGAACCTGGACGTTTCTGATCACTGCCCTCGCCACTAACCACTCGGCCATGAAAGCTCGATCGATTTGGACGAAAATAAAAACATATGTGTTGCATTTGTCAAATGAAAAATATTATCCTTTCGATTGTATTTTTTTCTTGTCTAAGACATCTGTGGAGGAGTCGCTGGTAATTCTTCTATATCACTGCTATAAGACATTTTCATTCGATTATCGAAAATTGACTAAATTCTTCAGAAATTCAATACCTACTGCTTTTGACTTGACAAACGTCAAAATGCAAAGCTTACACATCATGCTTGATTGGAAAGTAATGGGTTTCTATTGGTTGAAAATCTGTATCGTAATGAAAATCTGTATCGTAATGGATTTCATTAAAAAACAGGTTGTGGGCATATAAGAGTATTATTAGAGTACGGGTGTAGATAATAGTTATTTATGATATAAGTGTTAAAAGTACATTTTTAAGCCACGCGTGTGAAGGTTTGCAGAATGAGCGAAGCGAATTCTGCAATTCACATGAGTGCCTTAAAAGGTACTTTTAACACGTATATTATACAATATTTTTTCTACAAACGTTCAAATAAAGTAATTATACAGTTTGAATTAAATTTTAACGGTGCAGCGAACAGTACCAACTACATCAATCCAACAACAAACATCCGAAGAAATTGTGGCCTCAACTTCGACTGGAAATTCGATTATTTCTACGCATCATTCTTCCTTAGCCATGGAAAATGGTAAAACAGCAGTGCAAGAAATTAATTTGTCAAATTCCACAAATTGTACTATTAATTTTAATGTTAATGAATAAAATCTAAATATTTTGACGTTTGCTTTCAAAATCTGACAATTCACTTTTGACAGCAGTGCCATAAACATTTTAAGGCACTCAGTGCCATAAAGTGATTTTAAGGCACTCAGTGCCTTAAAGTGACATTTTAAAGGCTTCTATGGAGTGCTAAAAATGGCATTTTTAACACGTTTGTAGGAAAAATTTTTATAGGTATTTTTCGAATTATTTTCAAATTGTCAATCTCATAGGATGGATAAAGAGATTCAGTTTCAATTGCCTCAATTCAGAGGAAAGAAGAGGTGGAAATTTGTCGTTAGAAGAATTCCAGGATGTAGAAAAGTTTCTGTTGAAAATGATTCAGAAAGAACAATTCAATGATTGTGGAGATAGAAGAATTATACATATGGGTCCTTTCAGACATGGGGATGGAGTCTTGGGAATAAAAACAAAGATTACTGAAAGAAGAGATACCCAAGATTTTTTGTTTCCCATCCTTTTGCCATCGAAACATCCTGTAGTGGACAGATTGATATATTCCTATCATATTCGAAATTATGACGTTAGAGTACAGGGATTGCTTTGTTGCTTGAGAGAAAGATTCTGGATTTTGAATGGAAGGAAAGCTGTTAGGCATGTCATTACAAAATGTGTCGTTTGTTGTAGATATAATTCTCGGAAACCAGATGAAATTTCTGCCCCTTTACCAGAATCTCGTGTTAGAGAAGCATCCATATTAGAAATAGTAGGACTTGATTTTGCAGGACCTCTATATGTTCGGGATAAGGCAAAGGTTTGGATTTGTCTGTTTACCTGTGCCGTATATCGAGCAGTCCATTCGGAAATATTGAATATATTATCAACTGATGGATTTTTACAAACTTTTAGAAAATTTGTGGCAAGAAGGGACGGCCGCAAATCATATATAGTGACAATGCAACAAACTTCGTGGGCGCTGAAAATGCAATGTCCAGTATCGATTGGGATGAAATTGTTGAATTTGGTGTTACAAAACGTATCGAATGGAGATTTAACCCACCGACAGCAGCTTGGGGGGGGGGCGGCTGGTGGGAAAGACTCATCAGAATTCTGAAACAATTACTGAGAAAAGTTTTAGGGAGAACTTCTTTGTCACATGATGAACTTTCGGCCGTGGTGTGATTGTGAAGCGATTATGAATTCAAGGCCGCTCACTCACATTTCTGAAGATAATAATTATTTTTTTCCACTAACGCCCGCAATGTTTCTTCAGGAAATTAAAGAAATTGGTACTCCCGAATTGGATGTAATTGATGCCCATTCTTTAAGAAAGCGTTGGAGGTATCGCCAGAAACTTCGAGAAGATTTGAGAAAGAGCTTTCGTGTAGAGTATCCTCATCATGAAACCGAAGAAATGTCATCCACGAGATGTGAAAGTAGGAGATGTATATATCATAGAAAACGAGAATTCTATGAGACTGGATTGTTCTTTGGGTAGAATAGAGAAAGTTTTCACTGGAAGAGATGGAAGAATTCGCCTAGTGAAGTTGAAAACGTCTACAGGAAATTTACTTCGGCCCATACAGAGGATATTTCTACTAGAACTAGACACTGCTGATGAGCACTCTAAATTTAAGTCAGACTTATCAAGAAGAAGAAAAGGAGGACATCCTGATTCCGATGATGAGAAGACAAATGAAACTCAACATGATGCAGAGGTAGTGGTGACGAAATCTGGAAGAAGAGTAAAAACTCCATTGAAATTCACTCCATGAAGACTATATTGAGTCCCATTTCACGTGACTCAAGGTGGGGGAATGTTAAGAATTGAAGCTACTGTATAGGAGCATTTTTTTTTGCTGTCATTGATTTTTGTGACATATGCAAAAATAATTTTGAACTTCTGTCAATAAAAGTTTGTACTTTTGAGTCATTCCAAGTAGTATTCGAGGGCTTCATTACTTCTTTTATCCTTTGATCGTATCCTTACACCAGGTAGGTGATAAGATACGTAAAAGAAGGTGATCGAGTTGTAGTAGAAGAGAGAGGCACCAGACTCTTCTAAAATCCAGTGTAAAGCAGGGAAATCGTGAAAACATGCGCATTCTGAGAGATTTACGGCCAGTAACTGTTCATGCTGCATGCCAGAAGAATTATAATAATGAAAAATCAATCACTGCGTATATTCGTGAAACCATAGGAAAACCAAATTTCTTCAGATCGTTCAAACAACCAAGAACTGCATGAAATAATAAGCCTCTTCAAAGATCCGAATGCCAAAAAACAAGACCTCAAAGACGCTGGAGTACGGTTTCTCGTTGCTTTGTATGGTGGAAACGTGGAAAAAGAAACCATGGAAGATATTCGGTACCAAAAGTTTGCCAAATTATCAATGAAGATCAAATTAAACCTGGCTTATCCACCTCCAACGAAAGATGTCGCACAGTACCACACGTTCAGGACTCATCATCAGATTCAAAAATGGTGTGGAATCCCCAAAGATCTGGAAACTTGGCATGAATGGGCTCACTATTATAACGATAACAGAAAAACCAGCTCCCGACGCCTCAATGAACGTCATCTACCAGAAGTTGTCTTCGACAGCAACAATGAAGATGACATCATGCTACCTGCCGTAGCACATATTCGCACGGCAGACAATGGAGACGACTGCGACATTGACAATGACGACGATGACGAAGTCACCATCAACCGAGCCGCACCGTCAAAGAAGAAGAAATGAACAAACCGAACTCGGACAAAAACATCTATAGATTAGACCTACTGAGAATACCACAATTGAAAACAACGCACTGTTAGCTCTACCTCCTGTTGGTAGGGAAATGAGTTGGCTTTGAATTAAAGCAAAAGTAATGATTATGTAACAAATTGCTATGATGCAACAATTTTTCAACGAATAGCTACAAATTAATAATGGGGTGACGCGCACCCCCCTCAAGGTCGAAATTTTTTTTTGTCAGGGTCCCTTGTGGCATAAAATTTACTTTACACACAGCGAACGGCAGCTCTTCGTCTGGCGGCATTGGGCATGGGTTCAAGTTAAGTATAAATAAATATCGATTGAAAGCTAGATAAAAAAATGTTAGGCGCCACTAGAATTTGATTTTATGAAACCCAGAAAACGAAAATATTGACAATGACAGCTTTATGAAATGAAAGTCAATATCCCCAAAAATAGTTTATTACTTTAGTATCTTGAACGGAAGGATGGAAATATACAATGAGCTATGTACAATCTGGAACAGTATATGTACAACCTGGAACGGTATCCAGTATCAAGGACAAATTCGAACAAATATGTTCTGCGATACTAAATGACTAGAATAAATGAAAATGATACCTAGAGCTACGGAATCAGCTCTTCCTTAGACGGTCCATTAGTGGTGGTGATGAACTTGTTGAGTGGATGTATCAAACGGTGAATATTCAGGGATGTACTTCTGGATGAATTTAGACTGGAGTCAAACGTGACAGCTGCTGTTAGTGAAACCAAAACTGCTTTACAACGACACCTGCATGCTGAATGTTTCGGTATAACTGAACTACATCAGGTCTGGCTTACTTCAGCGGGGTTAGGGCTGTAGCTACGATTCGGTTACAACGTGACTGCTGAATACGACCTCATGGCATCCAAGTTGGACTTCTCGACATCAGACTCGAAAGGAAACTCATCAAAAGGATTCTCTACTCCTCGCCAAGAAAATAAAGGGATGAATCGAGCCCCAACGGAAAAACCCTGTGAAATAGGTTCAGTTACAACCAATTTCGACATAAAAAAATAGGCAAAATGGCGAAGTAAAGTCCAACAAGATCTAAATACTAAATTTACATACCTCTCGGGTTTAGACAAAAATCTTGTGCTCAACAGAAGCAAAAATGAGCAGCTAAATAACCAGATACTTCAACTTATTCTCACAAAAAATAAATTCAGAAGGAAGTCAGTGCCTATGACTTGCCTCTCTGAAGTCACGCCGGCAAAAGGGCAGTTTCAACCTTTTCCTCAACTCATAATGGCACTCGAAGGACTTTTTTTTTGAAAAAAATTTCAAAAATCAACACACAGCGCATTCTGACTGACACATCTTCGAGTCTGCTTTTCACGTCGATACGGTGACGTCATACAAAGAGGTTAGAATTTCATCAAAAGAAATATGTTCAAACAGGTAGAGACTATAATAGGAAATATTAAATAGTATATATAGATGTTCTCAAGTGAAGAAAAACATTTCAACGCCAAGAATGTCTACCTAATGTCAAAAGACTAATATTTGAAAATACAATAGTTTATTCCCAAACCTCCAGATGGCATGCCTAGGAATTCACGTCGAGTAACAACGAACACATCGAGTTCAGAGTAATGATGAGAACAGCGTACACTAACAGCTCGGCTCACGGAATATGAAAGAAAGTATCCGTCAGCTGATTCAAGGTCGACATCCAATTCTTTATTTTTCGATGACAGATTGAAAACACTCAAGTTCACACCAACGCAAATAGACGATCCAAGGCCTGAAATAATACAAATACAACGGTAAAAATATTTACAAATTTAACATATGCATGAAAGCTAGAGTAGCTATACTCTTCAGCAACAGGTGAGTAAATATAACATTATAGAACACTAATTTATAACATAAACACTTCAAGCAAAATAATCTCTTTCAATTTACAGGAATACTACTAATGATGTGATCTGTAGCAGAAAGCATTTATGAAAATTTTGTGCACTCTATATGGTGGTCAGAGTAAGATGATATGGCATCTTGAAAACAGGTACCTAATAAACATAACAAATCTTTCACAACACTTCTAATTCCTTTTTTTCCTCTTCAGGGATTTGTGAAGCATTATTATGGTTAGGATAGAAAATGAATACTCTGTGGTATACATAATGTTTATCTAGTCACTGAATAAAATGTATAAGAATAGCTCTCACTTTAGTGCATGATCAGGTGCAGTAAGTTGAGTACGGTTTAAGTTGACAAGTCAAACGTAAGCCTCAACTTGAAAGAAATAGCATTTGATACGAATAAAATACTGGATGAAAAAAGAAAATGCTATACACCCCCCTCCGAGAAAAAATTGTCTATCTGGATAGACCAATTTCTAACGCTTGAGAGTATAGAAAACTTTATGAATTCTTTAAAAACAATCAATTATTTCAATAACATATCATATAAGGACAATTATTTCTTCCTCATGCTATATATACACAAAAAATATCTATTGAAGATTACCAAATAAAATAATCTATAGATGAACGAAATTTATTTTTGAGTGTTATTTCTCATTTGGTTCGATAACTACGCGTATCATACGCCCAAATATTAAAGGGGACACAATCAGTAAGTCTAAAATCGGTATGGGTCATAATCGGTAAAGTCAAAATCGGTAGGGGTCTCTTAAAGAAATATACTCAAATAAAATTAACAAATTACACACACAAAATTGAACACGAGAAGTGTCTAGAATTCTCCTACGGTTCAACGGAATTTTTGAAATCTACAGAAAAAGAAAATATATGAAATTTATTCAGAATTATCATCTGAAAAACTTCCTTCAGAATCACTAGACTCTGAACCTTCATAGGCTTTCAAATCTTTAATATGCCAACGACCAACATTACTTCCATCATCGTCAGCTAATTCATATACTAAACGGGAAATTTTTTTCTTCACAGTAGAAAGAATATATCTAGGAGCAAGCTTTGCTGTAAAACGGTTACCTGCATCAGATAGCACTTTGTTACGGCGCCAAACTCTATCTCCCACTTCAAAAGCAACATCCCGTTTTCGGAGGTTATAAGCTTTCCTATTGCGCTCATACGCTTTATGAAGCTTCTCCCTAACATCTTTGAAAATTTCACTCAAATTTTTCAGATTATCTGAATATGAACTTCTGTTCCCTAACATTAACTCGAAATCTTCACCTGATTGATCATTATCAAAAAATGTTCCTGAAATAGGAGGCTGTCTCCCAAAAACTAAAAATGAAGGTGAATACCCTGTAACTTCATGCTTCGCGGTATTTATCGCTTGACGAATTTTATAAATTTTCTGATCCCAATTTTGGTGTTCGTCTACGTAACTACGAATAGCAGTCCCAACTGTTCGGTTGGTTCTTTCTACAAAATTAACATGCGGTGAATAAACAGCATTGTACAATATTTTCTGAACCTCATATTTCTTACACACATTCTTAAAAATTTTGCCGGTCAACTGACTTCCATTGTCACAAATAATATATTTTGGAACTCCAAATACAAGAAATACATCATTTTCCAAAATTCTTTCAATAAGCGGAGCTTTAGCATTTTTCAACGGAAACAAAAGTGTATACTTAGAAAACCAATCTGATATAACCAAAATCCATTTGTTACCTTTTTTCGATAAGGGTAAAGGACCAATCAAATCTAACCCAATAACTTCCCATGGTTGTGAAACAACTTTTTCTTTTCCCATTAGTCCCATTCTTGCGTTATTCGGCATTTTTTGTGCACCACATACTCTACAAGATCGGATATACTTTAAAATATCATGCCTCATCTTAGGCCAATAAAATTTTTCTTTAATTCGACTGAAGGTCTTAAAAAATCCAAAGTGAGCACAAACAGGCGGATCATGGCATGATTTTATAATTTCTGCACGTTGTGGTTTCGGAACTAAAATTTTCCATTCAGGGATATTAGAATTAACAGGAATATTTGACGGAATAAATTTGTAAAGAAAATCATTTTCAACCTTCCATTGTGGGTATTGATCAGGATTCTGCAAAACTTTTTGTCTCAAGTTATCATACCACGGATCGATTCGGTCAATATCAACATCATACATGGCTATTTCCTCTTCAGGAACAATACGAGAAAGAGCATCAGGAACAATGTTACTACTTCCTTTTCTGAACACTAAATCGAAAGTATGTTGTCGGAGTTTAACCGCCCATCTCTGGAGTTTTCCAGAAGGATTTTTCAAGTTGTTCAACCACAACAGTGAATAATGATCTGTAATTGAAGTAAATCTAACGCCTTCAATATACGGTCGGAATTTTTCAATGCAAAAAATAATAGCTAATAACTCTCTCTCAACGGTAGAATAATTTCTTTCGGTTCTTGACAAGGTTCTGCTTGCATAAGCAATAACACGTTCTTCACCTTCAATTTCCTGAGTGAGAACACCACCTAACCCTGTGCTAGAAGCATCACTTTGAATGGTGAATTTTTTAGAAAAATCTGGCTGAGACAGAATTGGAGCTGATATTAACAATTCTTTAATTTTCAGAAATGAATTTTCTGCAGCATCATTCCAAACTATAGGCTGAGATTTCTTTTTGCCTTTCAAAAGATCATTAATGGGTGATAAAAGAGTTGAAAAATCTTTAATAAATCTCCTATACCAAGAGCACATTCCTACAAATCTCTTGATTTCGGTGGCAGTTCGCGGTCGGGGATAATTGATCATACTGGCAACTTTATCAGGATCTGTTCGGAGTGAATTAGAACCAACTATAAAACCCAAAAACTTCAGTGACGTTTTGAAAAATTCACATTTATCTAAATTGATGGTTAAATTCGCTTCCTGCAACTTCTCTTTCACCTCTTTCAACAGTTGGATATGTTCCTCAAATGTCGAACCAGTTATAATGATGTCATCAATGTAAGAAAATATTTTAGGTTCATAACGAGGGCCAAATATTGCGTCGACTAAGCGTTGTTGAGTTTGAGCTGCGTTACAAAGTCCAAACGGAACGGTAACAAACTGATACTGTCCTCTACCAATTACACTAAAACCTGTTTTCTCCTTTGAAGAAGGATCCAATGGAATTTGCCAGAAAGATTTTCTCAAGTCAACTGATGATATATATTTGGCATCCCTCAATGAATTCAAAATTCTGTCAATATTCGGTAAAGGATAGCTATCATATTTTGTTATAGCGTTCAGGGGACGTCCATCAAAACAAAATCGATATTCTGAATTTGATTTTTTCACTAATAAAACAGGTGAACACCACGGACTTTGAGATGGCTCAACTACTCCAAGTTTTAACATTTCATCTAACTCATCATTTAAAATTTTTGACATATAAGGAGACATGACATAAGGTCTTTTACGGAACGGAGGTTCATCACCGGTATCAATTTTGAGAGAAATTTTGTGAGTACGACCAAGTCTTTCTTTACTAGAGATTTCGTTGAAAGAATCTATAACAGTTTGTGCCTGTAAACGCTGTTGTAAAGATAAATCATCCAATGATGGCAAATTTTCTACTCTAGAAACAACTTTTGGTTCGTCAACTACATCAATTTTACAACAGGAAGAAAGATTACTTTGTATATGCCAACTATTATTGGCAAAATTAACTTTGAAATTGAACTGCTTTGCAAAATCACATCCAAAAATGAAAGAATGAGGTAAACTTGGTACAATTAAGGCTTTAATAACTTGACAGATTCCATCAATAACAATCGGTAAGTAAACAACCCCCTCGACGGTTTTTTGAGTTCCATCAGCTGTAGAAATATTTTTTGATTCAGTATTATGAACCTTTAAATCGAAATCTTTCAAAACATGCAAACCTGCTGATCCAACCAAAGAAGCAGTAGCTCCAGTATCAAATAAAACGGTAATATCTAGATCAAATAATTTCACAACTATATAAGGTCTATTATCCAAAGGTTTTTGAACAAAGAGTGGAGAAATTTCATTACAACTATTTTTAAAAAACTTTGATACCCTTTCTAACCATTTGTTCCAGTCAGACTTGTCAAAATTTTGGTGAGGTATGGCCTTGAAGTTGGGGACAGGGTTATGGCCACGGAATTTCCTACCCCTTACTCGTTTCTTGGAACTGAACAGCTCGGACAGTTGAAAAGTTTCACATCTGGTAACCCACACTTGAAACAAAATACTTTTCTTTTTGTACGGCAAACTGAGAAGACATGGTTAGGCAACCCACAATTCCAACAAGTTACTGTCTTACTACTCGAAACACTAGTAGGTTCTGTACTTGAACTATTACCTTGAATATTTGTACTAAAATTCCCTTGTTTACCTTTCCCGGGTGAAAAATTATTTCTGGATGTATGGTTACTCTTTTTCTGGAAATTATTTCTACTCAAATTCTTCGGATTATTGAAAACCTGTTTCTTCTGCTTTGTTTCTGACAGATCGGCAACTTGTGAAACAGAATTTTTCAATTTGAGGATATTTGCTTCCTCAAGTCTCCTACATAATTTAGAAAGTTCGGCAACGGAAGGAATGTCATGAAGAGCTAATTGACTAATATATTCAGGCAACAAATTTTTTCTCAAATATTTAACCTTTGAAGATTCTACGGGTTCACGGGACAGTCTACCAAACAACGTTTCGACATGAGCTATATATATTGCAATAGATTCAGTACATTTCTGTTTCCTTTGCTTGATTTGCTCCCAGATATCTTCATTCACCTCAGAATTCAAATAATCCCTTTTGAGCAATGAAACAAGTGAAGTCCAATCATTCACTTTTGATTTGATACTACGGTACCACATAAACGCATCACCAACAAAAAATTCAACTGCAGATTCATAAAGAGTTTGGTTATCAACTTTACGTGCCTGTGCTAACTCACTGATATGTTCTAGAAAAGAATGCAATGTCTTGGAATCACCATTAAATTTAACTCCCCATTTAGAAATTGGAATAAAATTATTAGAACAGTTAACAACAGGTGCAGGGACATTGAGCAATAACGGTGGCTGTACGGAAGCATTGGAAGTTGACGGTGTTGGAGTTTTTATGCTGTCATATAAATCAGCTTCTAATTTCAAAATTGATGCATAGGCCTCTGATTGAAATGTTCTAAAATCATCTTTTGAACCGTCAGCAATTTTACCAGGGATATCAAGAAATTTCAAAAGTCGGTTTGTTCTATTCAATACATGAGCAATCCTAGAATTAATTCGGAGAAAAAGAGTGTCAGTTACCTGACCAGAGTCACTAAAATCTATGATCAATTCTGTGATAGACGTCAAATTTTTATTAAGAGTATCTTGTTCTTTTTTGATATCCAAACTATAAGTATCAAGCTTCAAATTCACATCTGGGTTCGCAAGTTCTTTATTCAAAAGTCTACCTAAGATTTTGCGTTTATCGGCTACGGTACGGGCTGTAGAGATACCTCTAATTGAAAGTTCATATTCCAATTCATAATCAAGTAAATGATTGACTTGAAAATTTTCTATACTCATTTTACCAAAAAAATATGTCAAACTTTAAAAAGGGCAAAGAAATTCCTGCTGTAGAAGATCTGCGTTAATTCACCTCGACCATATAATGTATAGAGCACACAAAAGTTTCGTAATAATACACAGTAACAGTAACATACACTCAATTAGGTCAGAGCAAGTAATGAAAAAATACCCAAAATAATTTTCATTAAGAATCAAATTTTCAGAAAAAGCTACAAGACCCGAATCCGCAAAATATACTCCACATATCAAATATACTCCACATATCATCAAATGAATTTTCCAGAATTGTACATCAAAAAAATATCACCAAGATTTTCAAACTGCAAATCAAACTTTCATTTCACAAGGTCTGTCAGTCAATACTTTCAAGAAAGCATGAAACCACAAAAAATTCAATTTTATTTTGCATCAATCAATGTCAAAAAAAATCGGAGCCTCACGTTACTGGAAGCCAAACTTGTGTGGCATAAAATTTATTTTACACACAGCGAACGGCAGCTCTTCGTTTGGCGGCATTGGGCATGGGTTCAAGTTAAGTATAAATAAGTATCGATTGAAAGCTAAATAAAAAAATGTTAGGCGCCACTAGAATTTGATTTTATGAAACCCAGAAAACGAAAATATTGACAATGACAGCTTTATGAAATGAAAGTCAATATCCCCAAAAATAGTTTATTACTTTAGTATCTTGAACGGAAGGATGGAAATATACAATGAGCTATGTACAATCTGGAACAGTATATGTACAACCTGGAACGGTATCCAGTATCAAGGACAAATTCGAACAAATATGTTCTGCGATACTAAATGACTAGAATAAATGAAAATGATACCTAGAGCTACGGAATCAGCTCTTCCTTAGACGGTCCATTAGTGGTGGTGATGAACTTGTTGAGTGGATGTATCAAACGGTGAATATTCAGGGATGTACTTCTGGATGAATTTAGACTGGAGTCAAACGTGACAGCTGCTGTTAGTGAAACCAAAACTGCTTTACAACGACACCTGCATGCTGAACGTTTCGGTATAACTGAACTACATCAGGTCTGGCTTACTTCGGCGGGGTTAGGGCTGTAGCTACGATTCGGTTACAACGTGACTGCTGAATACGACCTCATGGCACCCAAGTTGGACTTCTCGACATCAGACTCGAAAGGAAACTCATCAAAAGGATTCTCTACTCCTCGCCAAGAAAATAAAGGGATGAATCGAGCCCCAACGGAAAAACCCTGTGAAATAGGTTCAGTTACAACCAATTTCGACATAAAAAAATAGGCAAAATGGCGAAGGAAAGTCCAACAAGATCTAAATACTAAATTTACATACCTCTCGGGTTTAGACAAAAATCTTGTGCTCAACAGAAGCAAAAATGAGCAGCTAAATAACCAGATACTTCAACTTATTCTCACAAAAAATAAATTCAGAAGGAAGTCAGTGCCTATGACTTGCCTCTCTGAAGTCACGCCGGCAAAAGGGCAGTTTCAACCTTTTCAACTCATAATGGCACTCGAAGGACTTTTTTTTTTTTTTAAATTTCAAAAATCAACACACAGCGCATTCTGACTGACACATCTTCGAGTCTGCTTTTCACGTCGATACGGTGACGTCATAAAAAGAGGTTAGAATTTCATCAAAAGAAATATGTTCAAACAGGTAGAGACTATAATAGGAAATATTAAATAGTATATATAGATGTTCTCAAGTGAAGAAAAACATTTCAACGCCAAGAATGTCTACCTAATGTCAAAAGACTAATATTTGAAAATACAATAGTTTATTCCCAAACCTCCAGATGGCATGCCTAGGAATTCACGTCGAGTAACAACGAGCACATCGAGTTCAGAGTAATGATGAGAACAGCGTACACTAACAGCTCGGCTCACGGAATATGAAAGAAAGTATCCGTCAGCTGATTCAAGGTCGACATCCAATTCTTTATTTTTCGATGACAGATTGAAAACACTCAAATTCACACCAACGCAAATAGACGATCCAAGGCCTGAAATAATACAAATACAACGGTAAAAATATTTACAAATTTAACATATGCATGAAAGCTAGAGTAGCTATACTCTTCAGCAACAGGTGAGTAAATATAACATTATAGAACACTATTTTATAACATAAACACTTCAAGCAAAATAATCTCTTTCAATTTACAGGAATACTACTAATGATGTGATCTGTAGCAGAAAGCATTTATGAAAATTTTGTGTACTCTATATGGTGGTCAGAGTAAGATGATATGGCATATTGAAAACAGGTACCTAATAAACATAACAAATCTTTCACAACACTTCTAATTCCTTTTTTCCTTTTCAGGGATTTGTGAAGCATTATTATGGTTAGGATAGAAAATGAATACTCTGTGGTATACATAATGTTTATCTAGTCACTGAATAAAATGTATAAGAATAGCTCTCACTTTAGTGCATGATTAGGTGCAGTAAGTTGAGTACGGTTTAAGTTGACAAGTCAAACGTAAGCCTCAACTCGAAAGAAATAGCATTTGATACGAATAAAATACTGGATGAAAAAAGAAAATGCTATACCCTTACCTAATAATATATCCCAAAATCAGAATTAGCCCAATTTTTGCACGAAAAAAACACCTATTGACTGGAGTATCAGTACGGTGACCGGAGCAAAGTTGGAACCTCAGAATATCATGAATCTCCATTAATATTGAGGAAAGTCAAGATCATGAACCAGCAAACAGAAATTAATTCTTAGAATGCAGCACATCTTTCAACTATTTCCAGTTAGTTTGTTCCTCATTGTATTTCCTTGTTACATTTCAAACAAATATTTCTTTAACTTTTCAAATGAGTTCTTTCATTATTTGAATGAATAACGGGCGGATAGAACAGCGAAATAAGCAAAGCGAGTACTGACTCGCGACATTCGGTGGAGGTTTCGTAACGGGCGGCTTCATTCTCCATATTTGGCCTGTGAAATAGATTTTTCAATATGCGAAGTTGACATGTTTGAGTATAAATGATAATTATTGGTTATAGGCTCAAAAGTAAACAATGTATTCTTCTTGTTTTCAAATGATCAGAGTAGTAGGTACCTATAACAAATTAAATGTTTTTTTTAATAAAGTTCCATGCTACACGTGGTTGAGGCTTGCCGGTATCTTTTCATTCATTAACGATGATAAGTAAATTCCATAGCTGTTCCATTCAGTGAAATAATAGATTTTTCCTCTCTTTTTCAATTCATTCGAAATAAATAACTCAGTTTTTCCTGTTCAATTTGCTTCGAATGTAGTATAAGTTGGCTTTTGTGCTTCATTTGTTTTTGAGAATCTATATATAACAGGGCATTTTGAAAATAATTTATCTTGTTTCCCTTCTTCTCAAATTATGAGTGATACACTGTCTAATAACTGTTCACCAGCTTATGAATTAGTGTATTTATGAGGTCGAGTAATCATAGAGATTATCTGTTTATTCAGCTTCTCACGATTACCAATGAAATAATTTGATTGTTTATCATTTAATAACTTTGTCTGGTGCAGTTACCGAAGAATTCTTGCATTTAGGAACGATGTAATACTTGTAACGTCCTTTTTCATCATTATTCATATTCACGCAGATTTTCAGATGTCACAATGCAATGAACAAAACACAATTTGATTTCTACGGCTTTAGCACACGTATTCCGCTTATCTGCTAGCACTCTCTTGTCGCAGAGTCGACTGATGTGACGTCACGCTTGACCACAGTCCGTTTCAGTGAACGACACATTCAACTATCAATTTGAGGGAGAGGATAAAGAGTGATAATTCAGATATTTTGCAGATGTACTATTTAAAAGATTATCTTTCAAATAATGCAATGAAAAAAATATGTTCCGTTACAATCTTTGGAAAATTTTAATTTTCATTTTTTATTTTACTTGGAATACCGACTTTTTGTATTTAATATCCTACCTGCAATCTCGAATGCCTTGATTATGGAGACGTTGTCGGAAACTTGAGATCGTCGAAGTCACCCATTTAATTGACTGACACCCAATAAAGTTCTACTAGAAGGGCCCGAATTCCTGTTGGGAAGTATAGAGAGAAGTGGCGTGAGAAAGTCCAGCTTCTACTTGTTGAAGTGAAAATCCTTGTCTTCGTGTAAATAGTTCCGCTACTTTGTTATTTCCTATTGAGTCTTTGCTAGGGGAGTGCAGCATGGATGAACTCATCGTAAAAGACGCGAATGGGAGTTTATGGCTATTGCTTCTGAAGAGACTTCGACAAGTTGAGAAAGAGCTCCGAGTACTACTTCAATCTATGTTAAGTTTTAGCATAAGGTGTATATCGATTCGAGAAATATATTCGGTGTGGAGTTTCAGCTAGCTTCTTCTTGTTTTCGGCGATTTTCTCTTCGAATGAAACGAAATTGAAATTTGATCAACAACAATAGAACCCACTCTCTATTGATTTGTTGATATCATGTATGTATTTTCAGTCCATATGCAATAGGGCAGCAAGTTCATCTCAACAACTACGCTCCTGGGTATAGTTTCCGGATATTAAAATACATATCACTTTCCATCAGGAACTCGAATCGTATATTGAACAGAAGAGAATTCTGTGAGGAGAAGTGACTTCTATGTGATCAAACACCGTATAGACAGAAATTAGTTGAATTGTCAGATTTTTTCACGTTTTCGAACCGTGCTCTGCAGGTTTTCGTCTGCATCTGCTGCAGACATGCTTTATTGGTTGAAGTGTCCTTATTTGTTTGCGAGGCGTGGATTGAAAGTGATTCAACTGAAAATTTTGTATTATTCGAATGACTTGGTGACGGATCGTAAACAATTAGCTCTAGTTGACTTTTTGGAATCCCTTTCTGTATCATTGGGAAAGGCCGTATATTTTCAACAGCTGCCATCTATGTTTCTTCGCGATTGAAGTTGTTTCTATCTTTATGAATTTTGATGGCCCCCGATAGATCTGCGATTGATAGCTGATGTTTCTATCGAGATCTTGCGTTATGTCGAAATCAATATAATGACCTTCCAACAGGGAGTGTTCAGCCACTGCAGATTTTTGTATTTGGCCATATCGAAAATTCCGAATCGGAAGTTGTCCATACACAAAACTGTATATATACAACTTTCGATATGAAATAATGCCGATATGGCCCAACACTAGAACTATTGCAAAACGTTGAAATATCATATTGTCGGGAAAGAAGTTAGGAATTTGGTCCTTCCTTGGGGTTAAATGTGTGACTCAGATACTCTTTGTGATAACCAGGATGAAATCAGTTGGTTAAAACACAAATATAAACTTTATTGATTTTCACATTCACTCAAAACGACAATCATTCATTATAAACCTATACCTACAAAATAAACTCTCAACATCACTAAATATACATGCCCGAGGGCAGAATGGCTTTACTGACTACATTTTTGTTTATCTCTTAATGTCTTAATCATTCGAAGACCTATTTACTAACCCTTCATCAGAGCCACGACACTTATTATATAACACATTCAATTTGCTGGAAATGATGTTTGACAAAACAATTGAACGTGCATCAATCCTTGGCAATGAATATGTATATGTATGTCAATGTTACGACCTTATCAAGAAGGGGGTTTTTCATTGCATTACAAATACCAAATAACAGCAAATGGCTAGAATTCTGAGCACAATCCTAAAATTTCTCCCAAGATACCCTATCTGCTATCTAAACAAAATACTGCTCATTTGACTTTTTTTTATCTCATCCTTTCTTCTGGCCACCCTGGTTCTGGAAAGAATTCACTTTATCTCATGGCGACTGCATTCTTCTATTGACCTTTTCGACTTCATCCTAATTACTGAATGAAATGGACATCAAATCTTCATAACTGTCCTGACTTCCTGTATACTGTTTGAAGAAGACTTTTTCGAAGGTGAGGAACTCGACAACTGACGAAATCGGGTGAACTTGATATAGCGCTCCCTTGCCTCTGATTTCGACTGTTGCGAGCTGCTTGCTCGATATGTGGGCTTGTGTAATATTACCGGAATGGACTGACATGACGGCAGATCTCTTTCAGCTTCAACTCTGGACGCTCACATGGACATTATCATTGGCCAGAATATTCAACGCTCATTGGTTGGGTTGCTTGGGCGCCTTCCTTTGGATTTTTCAATGGATTGCATTGATCTGGCGTTCCTCCTCAGCATCCTGGATTGCTATGCCGTCTGGTTTGCAAATGACCTATAACGCTGGACTAGAAATTGAGAGCAGACTTTGTTCAACGAATCGTTGATTAAAGTTCACAAGTAGTTGAGTTGGATTGAGCCTGCTCATCATCCGTCCCAGCTCTGTTCCTTTAAATACAGCATCACGAATTCTGTGAGATCATATCAGGTGGTCCATAGATTTGAACTGCAGGCTGACCTCTCCTCTGTTCTCGGGTGGTAGCATCTCTTTGGATATGAGGAATTTTTCAACTTGGAAAGAAAAATTAATGGCAGCAAAGGTTGACGAAATTCACTTATTGGGTGAATATTCACTCATTTTCAATCACGACTTCAGAAACAAATTATTCGGCGATCATACCAGTAATATCAATAACCTACATATTGTCAAAACAACGACTCGAACTCTGTAATGCAATCATCCAGTATAAATGATAAATTGATTACTTTGAAATGTGTCATAACTTAGACCTTGAGAATATTTCGATGATGTCGTTGGGTTAATACTTTTTTGCGAACCAATGTAAAATATTTCTCGATTCGGATCGTTGAACTAATTGTTCATGCTTTGTTGACATGTCAGCAAAAACCCTTGATAAACGCACGAAGAAACGAGTGGTGATCATTTATTTTCTGTTTCAGACATGAGTTATTTTGAATCGAAAAATAATCAACAATCATCACAAAAATATAAGCTTGATAATCTTTTCCAAAATAATGAAGCACATTTTTTCTAGTTAGAAATCGATAGTTCTCTTCAAGAACGATATTTTTCATTTCTAGTATGTTCAATGACCTAATGATGAAGTAACATATTTACATTACTAAAATTCTTTATCATTTGACAAATATGAACGTTTCGAATACCGAAACAATAGAAAAAACATTGCATTCTTATGCAGCTTTCAACTCTTTTTGCCAAACTTTTTTCTGTCGTTTAATTGATCAATTACTTCCTTTCATCACTTCGAGTTGCAACAGAATACTATTAAGCTATATTTATTATACCATATACGTCTCAACTTATTTACTCAACATAACAACATAATCTTCATAAACTTTAGGGTAAGCTTTCATGTCAACCCGTAACACTTCTTCCAAGCTCTCCTCAATGACTATGTCCCTCTATACAACGAGACACAAACAACAATAAATAATTCTTTTTCCATAAACTTCAAGGCAAGCTTTCATATTGAACGGTGACACATCTCCTATGTATCAATTTCCTGAGACGACAACAACAAAAATACTCTTTTTTCTCGCATCAGCTCGAAATAATATATTGAAATCACTATAATCGACACATGACCAAAGGTCGAATTTTCACGCTAATTTATCTACACAATTCGAATTGTTATCATCATGCAGAATGATCCTTATATGTTAAAATTTGCAACAGTGAATTTATGAATGACTATTCGAAGAGATCTCTTGTTGCAAATCATTGATCCCAACGGATTTTTTTCCAAAAATTCATATTAAATATAAAAGAATGTTTGAGAAACCATGAACATGATTGATTACGTATCCTTACTCGAAAATACTTTTTCATATATCATCTGAACAACTGTTACTCATAAAAATGTTCACTCTAACAACAATATACATTACATATACACTTTTTCTTCACCTCTGTGAAGCACCAAGAACAATATTCAACTTATTTCAGTCATCTTCCATATTCTTCTAAAAAAAAACTATCAATTGAAACTTTGAATAAGGTCATCTTTCAGCGCTGCCACACGCAATTCTTCCAAGAATACCTCCACATATTCGACAGTTCAGACACAAACTTCCTTTAGTATTTTCAACTCTTCTTGTGACACTAGAATTGTTCAATATTTCAACTTGTTTCCCACAAAACACCAGTGATTCATAAACTATCGCAGACTTGTAACAACGAACTGAGATTCAAAGTTATTTCACAAAACATTTTGAAGATTTTGAGGAAATGGGAACTGAAAATATATAAAATCATTGTTGTGAACCACTACTTTAATTTCGTAATCACACCGTCAAAGATTTTATTTTTTAGCTCCTCACGATATATATATATATATATATATATATATATATATATATATATATATATATATATATATATATATATATACATAAATGATCGGCTAGGCTTCCGCGGTTAGAAATGTGCTGGCTGGAACTTCCGGTTGATTCGCGTCAATAAACGCGACGATTCTCAAAGACTCCCCAATACCTGGAAACCACTCTTGGTCCGACATACTTCTATTTACTCCGACTTGGGAACTAATCCGTTCGAACCTCCCATTGACCGTCCGATCCCTGATCCTGCCATAATTACTAATGAACCCTTAAATCCCACCAATCTTCAATCCTCGATCTCCAGTGATGATAGTCAGCCAGTAAGACAACTCAGACCTAGACGCAAGGCCACTAAGTCTTGAAAATGGCTCCGAAATGGAAGCCGAAACGTAGACAAGTAAATCTTTCCAGACGCGGATCAACCGGAAGTTCCAGCCAGCATATATATATATATATATATATATATATATATATATATATATATATATATATATATATATATATATATGTATATATATATATATATATATATATATGTATATATATATATATATACATCCAGCTATCTTCCTGGCGTCTTTTCACAACTCAATCTCTGAGCGTCCGTCATGTAGTTCTCAAGAAACCTGTAGTTGTACAGATGAATATTTTCAAGATTCATACACGACGTGTCATGGAAAATGTTTGGACTTTGTTTTTCGACTATAAATAATTGGAATTTTCATTTGTCCATTCCTTAGCGTCCTTTCATGGAGCCCCCTCTCAGCGTCCAATATATTCAAGAATTTCCGCTAGCTGGCGTCCGCTTTATATATTTTACTTTCGTCCTTCCGATTCGTAAGCGCCCGGCGATGATGCCAGATTAAACCATAACGGCAATAGGTAACTTTAAGATGCTACTCGTGGGATGACTTTCTGAGCTCTGATATTTTGCTTTGATACTTTTTTAATTTCACTATGTACTTGTTATTTTTATCTATACACTCATATGTGATTTGTTAAATATATACAATTTATGTAAAACTGACTTTTTCCACAGCTTATAAACATCAGTATTTATTGCCACACTACCTGTGGTCATGTTGTTCGTTATTTAGCTTTGTATTAAGCTTACTCGATACCAGTCCCTACAAGAAATTATATATTTTTCTTCAAACATTACTAAATCATGACATGACCACATATTTGGAAAATGGCCCTAAGAATCACATTCCAATTCATGAAAAATAAATAAATATATTAAGAAAAATTTATTTGTGGAGATACTCTGTTATGAAAGGGTACACGGCAAAGTGTTCACTTGTGTTCGTAATGAGCAGCCAAAATGAATGTTGAGAGGGGGGCCAAACATTTACAGGCTTGAAGGCTCCTCGTATATAACGTCTATTTAACCGTATTTTGTTGGTGCATATTCGGTTCCAGGGGATGCACAAACTTTTATCAGGAATAATTTTTTGTCGAAAGACCCTTAATAAATGAGTTTTCCATATGGTGCATACTTTGGGGATGACACTGTAGAGGGCTAGAATTGGTAGTCTTTTTTAATTAAAAAATGTTACTACAGTTGCCACTGTACGGATGGATATAATAATGACTGCAAAAAAATGTTCATGATTCCACGCCAATATTTTTATAAGAAAATACGAAGTTCTGAGACACTGAATGATATTAAATATTTTTTGTGGCCCAACATACCCGGAAACAGACGTAGCAACTTATCGCACCAAAAAAAAATCATGCAATTCGAAAAACCTGCATGAATACATGCAATTTTCTGGAGTTTTAGGTGTGAGTTTTACAACAACAGCAACAAAAGCATAACCAAACATTCCCCTAAGTGGAGCGTTAGGCGTTAGCACTCGAATCATTCAGAAAGAAGTAAATGAAATGATAACTCTTCATATAAAATATTTCTCGTTCAGAAAATATCGAATTTCAAAATTTCAACACTACCTTTGACGAAAAATGCAAGAACCGAATTTATTTCACCTAAATACTGACCGTTTTATTCCAATAAATTTATTCGAGAGGTTTCTTTGTTTTTTAATGCTGTACATATCCTTCGCATATTTTTTTTTTAATTTTTAGAGTTATGTAAATTTGCTACTTCCATTGTCTAAGTTGTTAGTATCAGCACGACGCGACGTTTCAATCGATTCAGAATTTCCGATCGTTATTGAGTATACTGATTGACCACCTGAGTTAATAAGACAACATTCATAGGGCTTGAGGTTATTGGCAGAACTCCCTGTTTTCCTGATGGGACCCTACCTAGCTTGGTATTATTCAATAACAGGTAATTTTCATCGTGTGTCCTGTATCTGGATTCACTACACATTGCCATCGACTCATTTATAACAAATGTCATAGAGAATGATCCTGCATGTGATGCACAAGAAATATTTTTTCACAAAATGGAGCTCTCCCCCATTACTTGCTGAATGTACGCAATTACAAATATCATATATAATGACAAATATCATAGAGAATGACCCTGCATGTGATGCACAAGAAATATTTTTCCACAAAACGGAGCTCCCCCCATTACTTGCTGAATGTACGCAATTACTCGAATGGCACGTTTCCAGGTCCCTGGGTAAACGAAGGGGTGCAACTGAGTGGCCCTCTTGGTCGCCCGACTTGAGTCTTTTAGTTTTTTTTGAGCATATAAAACCAAAGTTCACAGCACTCCGAAAGATCCAAAGATAAGCGTTCAACAGTGTGCACATTCACTTAACTAATACGGTATGTTTTTAAGTTGAATCAAATGAAATTTTGAATTTTTTGTCAAAAATTGTCCTTCTGACGTGTATTCGGATTTTATCGAAATTAATTTTCCAGCCTCTAATGCCTTGCGATATATTTTCGATGAGCCACCCTGTATATGACATTACATCGCGTATCCGGAAAGAAAAACAAATGGTTTTCAAACCAATTTTTTTTTACCACCATGTATCAAAAATACCGATTATGAATTATTTCGATTCATTCAATTCATGGGGGCTAGTTGATGAATGATCTATTACACAATCCATAGAGGTTGTAAATAACGAATTGAAATTAATTTTTTGTTCTCCCTGTTGTGAGGTTCAAACCAAATAGTTGTAAAGGATATTGGACACACACGACATCCTATCACCACTCTGGCATGATATCCTCAAAGGAAAAGCCATCTGTATCACTACTTTTGTTCGGGTTTGGAGGTCGTCGTTTTTTGGGATTTCTTCCTGACGTTTTGCTGGCGCGAGTGGCTAGCCTTTGAAGAAGCTAGGAATGGTGTGGTTTCCCGCGAAAACCTGAAGTCGGTTTATCAAATATCACTCACTCTTCACTCAACGAATGTTTGTCAACAAATACTGCATTTTTTAAAACACGCTGCCTTCTGAAATCAGCCCCTATTCAGCGTTGCCTCTTCTTCAGAAATTGAAAGACGCTTGGAAATCGAAGGTCCGAAAGTAATATATACCTTTCAATGAATATTCAGAAATGCTCCTTGCGTCGCTGGCGGCAAACCTGATGAACTAATAATATACAAAAGTATTCGAAAAATTCACACAACTATCAAGAAGGCGTCCAACGAATTTTCAGATATGTGAACTACTCTGGTGCTCTGAGTTCAGATTCTACACAGTTTCTTCAGAGCGTCCATATATGGACGCTCTGTTGGAGCCGGACGCTTGGAAGATAGTAATTTGTTAATGTACGGACGCTCGGTAGATAGTGGTATGCTTATATATATATATATATATATGTATATATATATATATATATATATATATATATATATATATATATATATATATATATATATATATATATATATATATATATATATGCCTTTCCGAGAGAGCTGTTGCAAATAGCTATATCCCCACTGGTGGATAGGCAGAGCTTTCAAGACATATTTCGTAATTTCTCAAGTATGATTCATGAAATAACGTTATTTTTTCAAAATAATATTCAATCTATAAGCATAAGGCATACTACATATACATCCAAACGATTCGTCAAATAATATTTATTCAGATAAAATTTGAAACAAACAATAATTGATTATCTTTATCAATCCACATTACTAATAATAATAATACTTTATTCTCCTGAAGGACAATACAAACATTGTATAGGAGTAGTCATTCAACCAACTAATCCAAGGTGTATATGAACTGTATGACATAACAGTCAGTTATGTAGTAAGTAGTTCAAAAAAAAAATTTACAAAATAAAATAAACAGAGAAATTTCATATATACAATCACAGTGCCTGATCAACTTTGTAAAAACATCTTTCAATTAGAAATTGCTTACGGTTATTTTTGAAATTTGACAATAATGATAATATGCGATACTGAAATAATAATAATAATAATAATAATAATAATAATAATAATAACCACACCCAAGAGGTAGACTCGGTGAAAAATGCTCTCCGTGGCAAGTATAGGCAGAAACTGCGGCAGATCTGGTCCTCAGAGCTGTCGGGCAGAAACAAAGTTTCTACCACCAACATGCTTGCCATTCCGATTCTACTCTACTCATTCGGAGTAGTCAAGTGGACTCAGGAAGAGTTGCGGCAACTTGACGTGAATACTCGCAAAATGATGCATATGCACAGAAGCATGCATCCCAAATCGTCCGTTCCACGGTTATATCTCCTTCGACAACAAGGGGGCCGTGGACTTTTGAGTTTGGAGTGTCTTCACAACAGAATGGTACTGGATGGAGCCTGTAGAGTCATCACGAGTTCGGATCCCCTACACTGCATGATCCGAGATCATGAACATGCAGGAATCGGAGCCTTTTTATTCAAGGCAGCAAGGCGCGCTGCTGATGAACTTGGTATAGTCTTCGACACCGAGCGCGTAAACCAACTCACCGAGTTGGAGCCCGATCGGAGAAAAGCTCACATCAAGGCTGCAGAGAATGCTAAAATGCTGCAGCTGCATACAGACAAGCCCATGCATGGAGTCTTCTTTAAGAACATCGAGGACAATGGCTTGTCTCTTAAGCTGACATTTGCCTTCCTCAGGTCAGGTGAGCTGAAGTCGGAGACTGGAGGGTTTATCATATCGTGCCAAGACGGTGTCTTCAACACCCTAGTCTACCGGAGCCGCGTGATGGGTATAGAGGTCCCTGATACTAGATACAGGGCCTGCCGACAGGCGCCCGAGACTTTGATGCATTTACTGTCATCTTGTGCAGTTTATGCGGTCTCGGCCTATATTCATCGCCATAACGCGGCCTTACGAGTGCTGTACTATTTTCTTCGGCACTCGTATGAAATAGGCAGGACACCGGTGCTGCCTTACGCTCCAGGGGATATTGAGTCCGTAGTGGAGAATGAAAAGTGTCGAATTTTTTGGAAGTTTTCATTCCCCACCCTTAGGCAAATACAAGCCAATAAGCCTGAAACTCTTAGACGATATTCGTTATTGAGTTTTCGGCCCCTGCCGAAACGAATATCGTCCGAAAAGAGGAGGAAAAACGGACAAATTAACAGGATTTACTTTACGAACTCCGCAGGCTCCACCCAGACTATTCTGTCAAGTTAGTGGTTCTGATTATAGGTGTTCTCGGTGGTTCCAAACCAACGCTACTCTCGGAGCTCAAGATCATACCGGCATGCCGTGATGCGGCAGAGATCTTGGCCGGCCGCATGCAGAAGGCCGTTATTCTCGGTTCGTTGCGTCTGCTCAGGACTCACGATTCTCGGAGCCAGTGACTTCTTACCCCGCGGTGCGGAGAGTGATCATGTGTTTATTATACTAGCGCGTCCGCCCACTGGGTCGGAGCAGTGGGGAGTACGGACCCGACTAGGCTTGTTTAGACGACAAATAACAATAATAATAGCTTTATTGCCCAACAGTTTAACCCATTTACAGGACAATATGAGTTCAAATAAGGTATTATACAGAAAATAAACAGATTCATTTTTTCGAATTTAAGAACATAGTAAAATTATATCCTATCATTTAAGGTGTACTCTAGCTGATCTTACTATTTCAGCATTTGAAGCGAAATGAATATCGCAATAATTCGATATTCTATTGAGATTTTGACACATCACATAAATTGATGCTTTGAATAGTAAATTAGTTCGTGCTATCGCAAGCCTGAAAGTCTCAGTATGTCTGGTATGAAAATTAGGTTGAAGTTTATTTGTGCAAGTATTTCAGTACCATCGACCCTGTTGTGTAGTAATTTGTGTAAGAAAACGATGGACGTGCATTTTCTCCGTGATTCAAGGCTGGAAAATTGTAGCTCATCACATAACACATGGTATTCGATGCCTTGTTCTGGATAAACCCCATTAATTTTAAATGATAGCCACTTCAGGAATTTGCGCTGCACTATCTCAACAAGGTCGATATGAATTCTGTAATACGGAGACCAAATAATAGATGCATACTCTAATTTAGAACGAACAAAAGAATAATATAAAGTTTTCAGTGCGCAAACATTTGTAAAATTCCTACAATTTACAAACTATAAAGCCATAGGTTTTCATTGCTTCAGATGACTTGAGACAAATGTGATCCTTGAAGGTTAACTTGGAATCAAAAATGACCCCCAAATCTTTTACAGATTCGCATCTGACCAAATTGGATTGCTCAATGATATAGGGGAAGTAGATAGTTGAAATTTTCTTAGTGTAGCTAACAACCTTACATTTACTTGCATTCAAGTGCAGTTTATTATCATTACACCAAGAATGAACCAATTCAAGTTGTTCCTGTAACTTTATACAGTCATTGATGCTATCAATAGTTGAATATAACTTCAAATCGTCAGCAAAGCAAAGTGTTCTACATTGAATAGCCTCACATAGGTCATTGATAAATACTAAGAAAAGCAGTGGTCCTAAATTTGAGCCCTAGGGCACCCCTGATGTAGCATAGTATGCACAAGACATGAAACCATTGTAGTTCACAAATTGCTGCCGATCTGACAGATAAGACTTTAAAAATAGTGTTAAGTCACTGTCCAATCCAAAGTATGCTAATTTATTGAGTAAAACTTCATGATCAATACGATCAAATGCCTTTGAAAACTCCATGTAAATGATATCTACTTGACCATTGGCATCAAGATTTTCAGTTAAAAATTGAGTTGTGATAATTAGGTTAGTCACAGTTGAACGATTACTGATAGATCCATGCTGGTACAGTTGACTACAAACTGAAGAGTCAATTCGATTATATATAACAATCTCGAAGACCTTTCAAAAATCACATAGGATTGAAATTGCTCGATAGTTTTCTATCATGTTTCTTTCTCCATTTTTAAAAACAGGGCATACCTTAGCTATCTTCCAGAACAAAGGGTATTCCTTTTTAGTGAAACATAAATTGAAAATAATCATTAATGGTTTCACAAAAGCACCTGAGCAGTCTTTTATTAAAAATGAGGGAATTTTGTCTATACCAGCTGTCATTTTGTCTTTAAATTTTTTTATAGCTTCTTCAATTTCTTTATCACTGACTGGGTATAAGTAAATGTGATTATCATGTAACACATTTGCATTATTAATACTAATTCCATTAGAAGGTTGGTACACGCTCTTGAAAAATTCTCCAAACACATTGACAATATCCTGCGGACCAGAAAAAATCTTATCATGATATATCATTTCGCCGGGGATCCTAGACGATCTATTTTGGGAGTGTATGTATGACCACAATTTTTTGCTGTCACCAATTATTGAATGTTGCACATCTTCAAGATAGTTATTATATGCTGTCTTGATTTCGATTTTTATAATCCGCCTGAGCCTTTTGAATTCATTCAAATGATATTCATCAGATGAATTCTTATATTTTTGTCGATGCCTGGCTTTCAATTTCACCAGTCTGATTAGGTTGGCATCATACCATTGTGGATAACGATGACTGAAGTTTTTATAGACTGGTATATGTTTGTCAAACATGCCATATACATAATCATAAGAACACTTCAAGATGTCATCAATATCTGTGAATTGATTTAAGAAATTCCAGTTGGTTTCATATATATCGCTATATAGACTTTTTATATTTGCTCTCCTGAAATTGTATAATTTGGAGGTATTGTTGAATGAAGATACTTTCTCCTTTCCAAATGAAACTGCTAAGCCAATGGAGAGAGCAGGGTGATTCCTATTTTCAGGTACTAGTGGAAGACTGTTCTGTGATACAGTACATAGGAAATTAGTAATGACTAAATCTAGCGATATACCTGAATAATTTGTAATATAATTGAATTGCTCAAATTGAAATAGATTCATGAAATTGACTAGTACAGATGTTTTCTTGTCCGATATATCTGAGTTAATGAATCCAGGTACATTGAAGTCTCCAAGAATGAAAACCTTATGACTCGCCAGAAAATCAAGTTGTTCTAAGGCATCACAAAAAATTCATATTCATTAATATTCAACTTATCTGAAATATAAAGAACTATTAAATAAAATATATTATAACCAATAGTGCACTTAACAATTAATAAGTCAATCATTGGAAACTGGATAGCAAATAGTGCAGTGTCAACAAGCTCAGATTTGATTGATGTTCTCAATGTTGGACTATTCTTTACATAATCAGGTAGTTTATTATATAACAAAGGACCTAGTGAATTTGGGCAATTTTTAGGTATTTGAACTCTAGAAAAGGGTATATTGAGCTGATTTTTTATTCTGGTGTCATATGCATGAATACTAGATCTGGTTGAAAAGCTGTTATAGTGAGTGAAAACATATACACACAGTTCAAAGATGAAAAGCGACGACACCGTCAATATCTTGCGAGTTTCAAATACATCAACATTGCTTGCTCGATATGGTAAGCCGAACATTACTCTGAGTATTCTCTTTTGCGCAAGAAATATATCATTTGCACCAGAGGACCCTCCCCAAAGGCATATGCCATAACGTAGCCTTGAGTCTACTTGGGCATAGTAGAGTGTAAGCAACCGATCATCAGATAAAACAGAAAGACATTATTTACGTTACTCATTGAACATACTATGATCATTTGATTTACTCTAACTGAATACAAAAGAATATCTCATAATTATCTGTACTTAATTTTCATTTCATCGATTCTTGAACTAAACAATTTTCGAAATGTTTTTGCAACTTCATTAAAATTCGATTGTGCCCCAACAGATATTTTTTCATAAAAAGTAATATTCAAAAATCACACAGGACACAAATCATTCAGGACATCGAATAAACATCACTCAAGAATTTAAAAAAAAAAAACTTAATTTTTCAGCCCAATTGAGAGATGAATGAAATGAATTGTTAGTAGAGATGTTAACTTTCATATAGATCTCAAAAAACTACTAGAAAAAGAACCACACATACATTTCACTAGAAAAAAATATTAATCACACAAATCATACTGAAAATGACCTAAAGGAGAAATGAGAATCGCATATTTCACACACACATTCACGAGGGTACTTCATTAAGATTCATCATGAAGAATGAATCTTCGAAATCGAAGCGAGGCGGCCTCCACCATGCCGGGAAAGAAGGTAGGAATTTGGTCCTTCCTTGGGGTTGAATGTGTGACTCAGATACTCTTTGTGATAACCAGGATAAAATCAGTTGGCTGAAACACAAATATAAACTTTATTGATTTACAAATTCACTCAAAACGACAATCATTCCTACCTATACCGACAAAATAAACACCCAACATCACTGAATATACATGCCTGAGGGCAAAATGGCTTCACTGACTACATTTTTGTTTATCTCTTGATGTCTTAATCGTTCGAAGACTCATCTACTAACCCCTCATCAGAGCCACGACACTTATTATATAACACATTCATTATGCTGGATATGATGTTTGCCAAAACAATTGAACGTGCATCAACCCATGGCAATGGATGTGTATATGTATGTCAATGTTGCGACCTTATCAAGAAGAAGGTTTTTCATTACGGCCTTTCATACGACAATATGAATTGTGAGTTATCAGTAGTTGAACTCACCCATATCAAGATATATCTATAATTAGAAGCGTCATATTATCGATACCAAACTCTTGACCTTTCGTGAAAAATCAAACTAACCAATACTGCATAATAGGTGATTTTCACAGTGAGAGATGTCGTCGGCGTTATAATACTTCTAATAGGGAATAGGCTTGATGTTCAAAAACCCTCAGAACATAACTGAGGTCTTTGTTACTAGATATAGATTCAATACAGATTCAAGTTTTTGTTTCATAAATAATGCTATAGTAATGTATAATGTATTTTTGAATATCCCATTCAGTTTCCATTTTTTTTCAACCAGGTCGGACGAAAACAGGACATTGTACACTTGCAGAATATGAGCTCTCAATTGCAATCAGTCACCACTGATTCATTTACTTTATATTTGATAGGATGTCAATTAATCGATTCATCATCTTGACTGTTTTGTTTCCATTTGAAGATTTTTTTTGTTTTAAATTGGAGCTGAAACTTTCGAAGGCTTCAGACAATTAAACTGTTTTTCGAAGCTTTTTTCAACCCGTTTTCTGCCGCTGTCATTTCATAAGAGAATCAACGTTATTTGCATCATATTACCCGCTCCGCCAAAGAATTATATGTGGACAATCTTCTTTTACCGATATGGAAATCAATGTGACATGCCATTCGGATGTCGTTGAAGAGGGATCGTCTCGCCGTGCTTAACGATTTTGTTTTTCCAATTTCCCAGCCTTCGCAGCTTTGATGCCGGTCACGCTCTCTAGCGTCACGTGGCCACGCACATGACAAATGTCTTTCAGTATAACGATGTAAATCATGACTGCCTTGATCGAAGCGAAAACGTTCAATCTTTGCAATTATTTATAGCAGTAACTCGGTAGGAATCTGCATTTCAAGGGTTCTGCATCATGAATGTTTCGGATAAAATTAATGAATGGAAAACTGATTGAAGTGTTCGCAGGTAGGAGTTTCGAAGTATTTGATTTCTACAGAATCATCTGATTCCTAAACTCGAACGACGTAGGTTTTGCTAGCCATATATATATATATATAAATATATAATAAATCAGAGGAAAAATTCACAAATAGTTTGAATACTACTAATTCAAAATATACAGAATTTTATGAAAAATTACTTGGAGAAAATTTCATTATTGGCTGAAAAGACATAAATCATCACTGAACTATAATAAATCTTCCTATATGTTTATTTCCAAACAAAATATGAATAAGTGTAGTATTCCTCTAATTCTCAAAATTGAATACATAAATTATAAACCAGTTGTCAAAATCTTGGGACTATACATAAATGAAAAACTGTCCTGGAAAAGCACATTGAGAAATTGAGAAAGAAAATTTCTCCCTTAATTGGTATCTCATTCAAAATAAGAGATTTTTTACCACGCACTTATTTATTGAATATTTATCACTGTTTCATAAATTCGAATATACAGTATTTAGTATCTGTTTGGGACACAGCCAACAAGTCATCAATGAAACCATTAAAAAAACTGCAAAATAAATCTATAAAATGTTTTTATGATATGAACTATCTGGAACCTACAAGGAATTTATATAACCCTAAAAAACTCCCAGATATTGAATCTCCTCATATAATAAAACTATGTATATTCATTTACTTTGTCAGAAACCGAATCAAATTCTCAAATTTGAAATTTTTGGAAGTGAATAATATTCATGTTCACCATACTCGCTAAAATGATTCTTTGCGACCTTTGAATGTTAGAAAGAACTTTGGTCAGAAATCAGTATTGCATAGTGGTGTAAATATTTATAATTCAATACCTCGTGTTGTCAAGAACATTTATTCAAAAAAATTTGAAAAAATATTTTTTGAACTGCTGAGATTTTATTATTCCTGCATAGTATTTAACACTGTCAGTATTAGATCATTTTATTTCTTTATTTACTGTTAATTATTTCTACCATTTCGTTATTTTCTCTGTAACGCAATTATTCCAAATGTATACCTACACATCCCTGTCATAAACTGTTATAGTTTCTTGGGATGAATGAATAATAATAAAAAGATTCTGCGTCAAATGTGTAACAGGACATATGTCGGACGAGCGTCTAAAAATGTATCTGTTGGTATCTCATCAGACAGTAAGATATTCTCCTCTCTCTTCAGTTGTGTTCCTTCAAAGTGATCACCTCTCAGTACAGCACGTGCTCGAAATGTTGACTACAAGACAAAATTCAAAATTGTTGTAACGTTTCCAATGTATTTTCCCAAATTCATGTTTCAATAACCATGAGGAAATTACGATTTTTCATTGAACCTCCTTTTTAAGCATGACTTTTACTACAATCTCAACTCAGTAGGTAATTTTAACCTACCATTTTACAATGTTTGTATCCTGTTATACTTTCGTAGATGCCTTGATGAAAAGCAGTTAAATATCTCTTGAACCACTAGGGATTTTCAAAGTATCATATTTTCATATTTTCACATCATATCGCATTATGAGAGCTAACTTCAGAAATGACAATTTTTATACACACAAAATCATATTTCAACATATCAGAATTCTCATTGCCAAGTTATACCACTGTTTCAAGAAATGCAGACATATTTTCAGACAGACCCATTATTTATACTGGTAGTCGGTAGCATATTCTATCAGATGAAATACCCATCTTCTTCGAAAGTTATACAGGGTGGTCAGAAATATTATATGATTTTCACGAAATACAAACTTTCTTCACATCAATTTTGTATATAGTGCATCCTTCAATAATTATGATTTCATATTATATTGGTGGTTTCATTGCTTATGGTCAATAGTTGTGAAAGATAGATGAGAATTTCATCATCAGCAAATGCAAATAAGAAATGCAGTATACCATAATATATTCAACTATACTTGGCTACTAATTGACAACAAATTTGACAAACATTCAAAATTCGATTCTGCAAATTATCCAGATTCAGCGATTGAGTAGTAAACACCTCTGATTGCAGATACCCACAGAACTAAGGGGGTCAAGTCTGGCGAACGAGCCGGGCCATTTTATTGGTTCGTTTGTTCCAATCCATCTTTGTGGAAAAAAAACGTTCAATTGGTCTGTCAAGATCCCAGCATTATGTGGCGGCGCTACATCCTGGAAGAAAATTTCCCTGCGGTGTCTAATCAAGATGATTACTGTACTCATTTCGAAGAAAACAAAGTTATCTTTCACTATTTATAGTACCTTGATAAAAATATAATCTAATGAAATTATTCTTGAAAATTCCTCACCAACGTTGGTCATGTTTTCTATAAATCATTATATATTATATATTATTTGATTTCTAGTTTATCCAGAGCCTCAATTAGTTCACGACTTATTTAGTTCCGTTATCGAACCAGCAAATCTTTATTGATCTTCGTCTTGCCAAGATACGTCTGTATTTGTAATTAATAATTCATCATTAAAATGCCACCTAAGAAGGACGAAGACGAACTGCAAGCACTCGTGAAGTTTCTGGAAACTGGGTTGAAAACGGAAACCAGAAACAGTTTATGCGGAGTAGAAATCTCAGCTGTTCGTAGTATGTGCAAATCAAAAATAGATCTCGATACAAGCAGCGGACAAGAGTCCTGTTAGCGTATTTGAGAATATGATGAACATAAAACACCACATATATTGTTCATTAAAATAATTTAAAACAACAGAAATGTAAAAAAAAATGGTGTTGAGAGAAGACTTGCCACCACATCAACTATAATGTAAGGTAACCTATCTGAAACAGTTGAATATTGATTGATATTTTCATTGTTACTATTTTCTATTTAGCAAGACATTCCTTTCAATAATATTATCATACGGAACTGTGAATATCGAGTTGCCAGTTATCATTATCGAATTTATTTTTGACGTGAAAACCTCAGTAAATTTTAAATCAGTATCACTTCGTGCAGTTGAGCCGCACCCAGCTGGAGAATGTTCAGTCTTTATTTATTTTTGATTGTTTCGTCTTTCATTATCTTTTTTGTTGAAACTCTTTTTTTTTGTCAGCCAACTGGAGATCGCAAATGGTATGAATAACAATAACAATTTGAAATCAGGACATCTAGATGACAGATCGCTGCTACCCTCTTTTCAGAAATTTGGGTAAGGTATTTATTTCATATCAAGAGATTGATTGATTCTCAGTATTTGAAACATGGCTTGGAAACAACGTTGCTGATGATAAAAATGCTGTCGATCTCCATAAATTTCACAGAGAGGACCGGGGTGACAGAGGAGAAGTGGTTTCCATTTATATACGCGGTAAGTTACGAAGTGAAATAAATATTAACAGAGGCTAATTCTGTGAATAGTTCTAGATCAAAACTGAAAAATAAAAACAATCCCAACTATAGGAGTAATTTATAGAGCTCCGACTGTAGATGTTAATATGTTTATAAATAAAGTTGATATTCACAGCATATTATACCCAACTATACATAATTTGGTTTTTCCAAGAGACTTGAATATCAAATTTATCGACTTTGAAAATTGTAGTGTAGACAAACATTCATCTGTTTTAAACTCTTTTTCAATTGTTGAATAATGCTGTTCTGAACTATTCAAGGTTCGTGAGGCATAGGCGATGGATTCACAATTGCCTAGGGTTCCTTGTGAAATTACAGTATCAATGGCTATACTTGAGGCATCTGTGGTTAATATTAATGGATTTGAGGAATCAGGTCATTGAAAAATCGGCTCATTAGTTGAAAAAACCTTGCATTTCTCAAACGTTCTGATGAATTCACCATTGTGTATAATTTATTCTCCTTCTTTCAAACATTCAGGAAACGGTTTGGTCATATCTGAAAAATTTTCTGTAATAGCCTAACAGTCCTAAAAATGATTTCATTCCCTTGGCTGTTGATGTTGGAGGGAAAGTTTTTATCGCTTTTATTTTTTAGGATTTGATTTTATGCCTCCTGGAGTTATAATATTTTCTAAAAATTCAAAATAGTTTCGTAAAAATTCAGATTTATCTGCTGAACAGTGAGTTTGGCATCACGTAGCCTTCGAAAAACATGACTCAGATTAGAAACATATTCCTGAAGTGATGTAGAAAAAACTTCAATGTCGTGAATTTATATAAGACAGATTTCATTTTGTGAATCTCGTCCATTACTCTCTGGAATGTAGCTGGAGCATTCTTCAATCCAATTAGCATGTGAAGGTATTGCTAATGTTTATTTTCAACATTAAGGCTGTTTTTTGAATTGAGTTTGGATTCATTTCAATCTGATGAAATCCAGATGCCAAATCTGAGGTTGAAAAATGTTGACATTGGTCTAACTCATCAAGAATATCGTCAATGTTCGAAATGAAGGGGCTTGTTTTCGGTAACAAATCTTATGTACAGGAAATTCGAATTATTTTTTATTTATTGGGTTACAAGAAAAAGGTTCGAGAGGTGCTACAACGAGAGTTCAATTAGTGTTATTTTATATTTCAAAACTTGCCCAGAAGTTTTCTGCAGAAGTTATTGATTCTGGAACATCTGAATTATAAAATCGTAATTTAGTAAATTAAATTTCTCCTTGTTGAATTTCGACTAAAAATTTTCATATAATACTTTCAAGATCTGTTATCTCAAAAGTATATTGTTCTTCATGGTATTGCAACAGAATCTGACTGAAGTATCTGGTTTTGAAAATCAATACTCAAGTTGAGATTTTTTATTCTTTTGGTCCTAGTTTACCGTCAAAGAATTCATAGAAAGGAAATAATAAAAATTCCATCATGTAGTTACTCTGAAATTTGGGAAAGGCTATAATAAGTTTTCCTCCCAGCATCTTGTATCAATCGCAGTAGCTTCATAGGTGGATTTTTTATTTTTATATACGGTAGGCGTTTATTATTGCTGAATGCAACTTCAGCATGTGTTCTCGTACATTCGAGTCAGATTTCAAAAATATGTCTGATCTTGATGAGTCTGATCATAAGCCACTTGAATGGTTGTTTAATTTAGAAGACCCAAGTTCAAGACCTGTAAGATAAGGACTCAGATTAGAGGAATATGATTATAAAACCCTTTAGGGAAAATGCAAACAAAATGAAGTCGCAGATGCTTTATCTCGTATGGAAATCAACTATTGACACATCAGCAGTGAACATTAACCCACAATAACATAGAATTGAGGGTAACTTTTCTGAATTATTTGACCAAAATTACGAGCTTCCTCAACTTACAGAAACAGATCTAAATGATATAGATGAATTTATTGTAATGCACCTCATTTGAGACATTCCCAACCGTCCACCTACAGAAAGTAAAAACAATAAAAACTATTTATCACCTGTTTACATATGGTACGATAATGTTACGAATCTCCTAGCGCCGGCCCTGACGAGATTGTAAACGCAGATGAGGGGTCGCGTCATAGCGGACGGAACCCGTAATTCGCTTGGAGAAATCGATACACATCATCGAGGCTTGTCTCGAAGATTCTCCATAGGTGTACGCAAGTATATACGCAGCGGGACATCACGGCGAGGACAGTTTTTATTCAGAGCTAAGTGGCAAGAGTTATTGAGAGCTAAGTGGAGCAGAGTTTATTCGCGGGGCAGAGTTTGTATTAGAGAGAGTTCATCAGAATTTTTAGTAAAGAGAGTTTTAGTACGGATCATATGACAGTTAGCGGAGCAACTTAAGCCATTGTATTGTATTGTGTTGTGATAGAAAGTTGTAATAAAAGTAGTGAAGTGTTGTTTGAAGTTTTAATCAATTAATCTAACGAAAAATCGTTACAGTGGTGTCAGAAGTGGGGTTTTGCTAATAAAGAAAATTATTTATGTAATAAATGATAATTAATGTGAGCACAAGTACATGTTATATGTGGGTAGATATCCATACAATCTTCAATAATTGTGGGCAATCACATTGGTTACTACCTGGCCCAGAATCTTTCTGATAAGAGTCACGGTTACAGCGCTATTCCACCAAAGCTAGGTGACTGTTGAGGTTTATCAACCCTCAATATGGACGATAGGACTCAACAAATCTTGGACGAGATTAGAAATTTCAAGAAAGAACTGAAAAATACCATCGAAGCGAGCGAGGCAAACATTTCGCTCAAAATCGAAGATCTCAAATTCAGAGTTCATCAACTTGAAGAAGAGAACTCACTCCTGAAAAGACAGATTTAGAAACTTGGAAGAAAAAAAAAACAAAACAGTATTCTTGTTTTTGGGTGGTCCACTCCCAACGAAAACATCACCCTGGAATTCATTTGCAGTGAACTCAGCAAATTGGTGGAAGTTGAAGTGAGAGATTCAGACATCAACGATTTCTATTGTCTGGGTAAGAAAGAAAAGCGTCCTGTCAAAATTGAGTTCATATCCTACATGAAAAAAAGTGAGACTATAAGAAACGGCAAAAAACTCAAAGACAGTGGAATCTCGATATCACACGATTTAACTGAGGAACAACGCCGTGATCAAATTAGGATTTCTGAATATAAGATCGATATCCACAGGATTTGATCACTTGGTGAACTTGAAGACACGATCGGCGATCTACTGCCAACCTGCGATTCCCTGATAATAACAGGTGATCTTAATATCAACATGTACTCGAAAGATCGAAAATCACAACTTCTGCTCAGCTTATCAAACTCCTTCGACTTACACCAATTGGTAAACTCTCCCACTCGTATTAATTTGCTCAGACCCGGAAGATGTAAGTTCTCTTACCACTCTAGACATTGAAGGAATTTGTACTATAAAATCTATTCGAAAACCAGCTCACATCAAATTCGTAACTTTCAGGGATTTCTCCAAATTCAACTGGGGTAACTTCCACGAAGACCTTTCAGGTATCGCTTGGAATTCAATTTATAGCATGGATAATGCTGATGATATGGTTACTTTCCTTAATAACAGTCTGATCGATATATTTGACCAACATGCCCCACTGAGAAATGTTAGAACTACTAAGCCCCCTGCTCCTTGGTTAACACCTACCATGAAAGAAATGATAAAATTAAAGAGTAAAGCGATGAAAAAATTCAGAATCTTTAATAAATTAACTGACTGGGTTCATTCCAAAGATATTAGAAATTACACCACAGCTGCAATACCGCGGGAAAAGAAAGCGTATCTTGAATTCGTTTTGAGAAATGAAAGTGCAAAAAATAAATCACGTTGAGATCGCTAAAAATTCTGAGGAGAAATCAATCAGCATTTTTTTAATATTAATCATATTGATAAAACCCCTCATCAATTGTCACTCCCCAACAAGTATGCTAACCCTCGAGATAATCACCAATTTGACTTTGTTACTGTTGATCGTGAATCTGTCAGGAAACATCTCAGTTGTATCACTAATAATGCAACTGGAGGGGACCTTTTATCTCTCCGTATGATCATGTGAATTCAAAATGACATACTTGATCATATAACTTTCATTATAAATGAAGCCATATCTTCTAGTACATTTCCTGCTGCATGGAAAAAAGCTCACGTAATAGCTATACCGAAGTGTAATAACCCAATAGAGTTCAGACATCTGAGGCCTATTAGCTTATCACCTATTTTTTCAAGGGTTTTTCAACGTTTAATAAAAGAACAAATTCTTGATTTTATCGAGGGTGAGAATATTATATCACCCGTTCAGTCTGGATTTCGCACATCTTACAGCACTACTACTGCATTGCTGAACATAAGTGATGACCTATATAGGGCCTGCGATGTCGGTCATCTCACATGTCTTAGCTTGCTAGACTTCAGCAAGGCTTTCAACACTTTAGATCACGGTGTTCTATGTAGTAAACTACACTACTATGGTTTATCAACACAAGCTACGGCATTAATGGAAAGTTATCTTTCTAAAAGGACCCAGTCAGTTATCATTGTATCCGTGGAATCAGAACCTATGTTTAATAAATACGGAGTGCCCCAAGGATCGATTTTGGGACCGCTCTTATTCTCTATCTATATCTCTGACTTTTATATTTCCATTCAAAATTGTACCACTCATCACTATGCCGATGATACGCAGAACTATCTATCATTTCCAATTCATGAAAACAGTCTCCTCCATCGAAAAAATTGAAAATGATCTCCGCTCACTCTATGATATCGCTTCTGCTCATAACCTAACGTTGAATTCTTCCAAATCCGTCGCCTTGCTTTTTGGCCCTAAAGCAAAACGAGAATTGGTTTCAAGAAATTTCAACATCTACCTGGCAGGTAGCCCTCTATCTTTAGTATCAGAATCAAAAAACCTAGGACTCAGGTTCGATCATAACTTAAGATTCCCAAGACACGTAAGCCATCTCAGTCAGTGTTCATATAATGTCCTTAGACAGCTATACCCCAGCCGCGATTTACTCCCCATCACTTTGAAGCTTGAACTGTGCCAGTCGCAGATAATGTCTAGATTATCTTACTGTGATTCTGTGTACGGTCCGGCACTTCTGAAGATCGACTCCTCACGATTGCAGAAAATCCAAAACTCTTGTATAAGATTCTCATATGGAAGACGCAAACATGATCACATAAGCGCACAGTTCGCTGAATCAGGTTGGTTCAAACTTGAAAAAATTCGTGAACTCCATCACCTTAACTTAATTCACAAAGTACTCAAAACTAATACTCCTCCTCATTTGCGGAATAGACTGTTATTATTTCAAAACATTAACGATGTCAACAACAGGAAAAAAAATCACTTGGTTATTCCCAGACATTCAACTGCCTTATTTACGAGAAGATTCTCATATGTGGCTCCAAAGCTGTATAACTCTTTACCTGCAGTTTTTCATCATTATACTATAGTTAACTTTGAAAAAAAATTTTAAGAACAGCTACTATCCCATTGGACTGACTCAGTTGAGACCATTTGCTCTGAACTCCGGATATTGAATGATAAACTGTTATATTGTAGGTCAATAGTATATAATATCACTATTATATTATTATAAAAGGTTGCTGATTACTGTCTAACATGTCACAGATGAATAATATAATATTAGTTACGCTTGGATAAATTTATGTTAAATACTATGTTTGCGGACGATATGTGCATGTCTGTATATACAGGGTGTTCATTTGATAACTTCTAGACTACAGGCCCACCAAAAAAATGGATGGGTCATATGAACCACCAGGTGACGTATATAGGACGATATAAGAGCATAAAATAATAAGATTCAGCACTATGCCGTCACTTGTAAGCTGTCCAACTGAGTGCTGGTGAGAATTCAAAAGTGCAGGTAGAGTGAGTACATTTTGGTCATATATTTCTGTACGGCATTTTTACCCTCTATAGATCCATAAAAAATAATAAGAAAGCGCGTAGTGCCGTAAAAAAATGGTGCGCCACAAAGTCGGTAAATTTTTTGGATTTTTTGACAATTCCAAGGGTAATTTGGTCATTTTATTATGTACGGCATCAGTTTCATACTGTTTCAATACAGCTTCTAATCCATTATTCCGCAACGCCATGCAAAAATCATGCGACAAGGGGAAAAAATCGACATGTTATTGTGGGTCGATGTTCACTGCTGATGATTGTGTCAATAGGATTGATTTCTATGCGAGATGGAGCATCTGCGACTCCATTTTGTTTGCATTTTCCCTAGAGGGTTTGATAATCATATTCCTCTAATCTGAGTCTCCTTCTTACAAGTCTTGAACTTGGGTCTTCCAGACAACCATTCAAGTGGCTTATGATCAGACACAAAAAGGTCAAACAAATTTCTAAAATCTGCCTCAAATGAACGAGAACACATGCTAGAGTAGTAGTAAACGGCTACCGTATATAAAAATAAATATCCACCTATAAAGCAACTGATAGATACAGGATGTCATACTTCCATGCCGATCCCTCCATTGCACAAAAATATTACCCAGGAAGAATTTATGAAGAACCTTCACAATTGAAAACATTGCTGGGAGAAAAACTTATTTTAGCCTTTCCTGTATTTCAGAGTAACTACATGATAGAATTTTCATCATTTCCTTTTCATGAATTCTTTGACTGTATACTAGTACCTAGAGAATTAAAAAATCTCAACTTGAGTATTGATTTTCAAAACCAGATACTACAGTCGGATTCTGTTGGAATACCATGAAAAACAATATACTTTTGAAATAACAGCCTCTGAGAGTATTGTATGCAAATTTCCAGTTGAAATTCAACAAGGAGAAATTATAATCATGCACTTACGATTTCATAATTTTAAGGGATTTTAGCAATTTTCATTATCTCAAAATACTTCAGACCTCATTTACTTGAACGTCAATTCACTATTTACAATAGTGAATTTACGTTCAATATTCTCCTTCTGGGATTCAGTAACTCCAAATTTCTCTAGTTATAACGTTTAAGATACTGTCCTGCTGCCCTGTGCTGCCCACGATACCTTACTCGAATATCCTTCAATATACCTCTTGCGCTGATTGTGATGAGTTCGACAGTGTAAATTGTTTCAGGGTAAGTGAATTCAAGAATCTTTCCATATCATGAGGAAAGATCGCGAAAGAGAACCATGCTCAGTGAAGACAACTTAGAAAATTGGAAGAAACACGAGAAAAAACTCCGTTCCTACTCGTCCAGTAAGTAAGTTTGTTCATAATGTTTTTTGTCATGTTTCAAAGAACCAAAGAAATGAGTGAATATATAATTGGACATAGATGAGACAATAATTTCTGATCATTGATCATCGGCAGGCGTAATCTACCTTTTAATCATCATCCTATGCCGTTTTTTGCCACACTGTACACTTTCTCAGATGTGCCAGCCGAGTGTGTCGCGCACACAAACAATTTCTTTTTCGTTGGCGCAGGTTCCAGGCCATTGCTCTACCTCAAATACACCCAAACTAAATCCGGAAGTCAGGACATTATTCTCGGCATCAGAAGGTTTTTTAGTGGACCTTCAAATCGGGCAGAGGTATCTCAGCCCTCAGTACAGCTATGTCTGATGAGTGATCTCGGTGGTGTAGTGGTTTAGCATATCTGCCTGTCAAGCGGAAGGCCGGGGTTCGAATCCTCGCCGGGCCACCATGCAGGGTAATCACACGTTGAAAGGTAAGGCCTCGTTGATCCATTGCTCGCACAAGTTTCGACTTTTGAGGGTTGACGTTCGTCAGCTGGTTAACGGAACGAACAATTTCAAATTTTAATTTCAAGTAATCGATATGCTGAAGCATTCAAGATGAGATTGTCTGACTTTGCCGGTGTTGGAAAAGCATTATGCAACGTTTCTCCTCCGATTCCAAACCGAAGGAGATTTCTGCTTGCAATAGATTTGAAGACACAACCTTCCCCTTCAAAAAACCTCGAGGGCTCTGCCCACCGAAGTCGACGGATATCTTTCAAAAGTCAAGAGAGAGGGAACACCTCAAGCAAACAGAACAGAAGACGGTGAGAAAGGTTCACGACATGAATCAACAAATAGAGCAGGTAACATATTTGTACCTGTATGCTGGTCGCATTGAACAATTTACAGCACGTGGCAAACCATAACCAACAACACCTACATTTTGGAATGGGTTCAGGGATGAAAAATCTATGTTGATGCCCCACCTTACCAAGAACAGTCACCCTAGTCACCGAAAATTTCATCTGGCCTGCTAAACATCTATTATGAGAGCTTAACCATATTACTGGAATTTGATGATTTTTAACCAGCACGTCAATGTAAACTGAAATTTTTGTTCTGTTATTTTCTCAGGTTTGAGTCTAGTGGTAGCTATAGATTCATTCGCAATATGAAGCATTCATCACAGTCCCTCACTTGTAACTGTGAAAAATCTTGTGTCTGAAAAGTATTTTTTAGCGCCAATGAATTTGATAGATGCCGATGAACACTGGAAACATTTTCTATTTCAACCTAGGCACAAAATTATTGAATTTAAGTTTTTATGTTATGACTCATCATTTGCACCTTATTCATTTTCAGAAATTTCGAAACCATTTATAAATTTTTTGAGGTCAAGAATTTTGTATCTGTAGCATATTCAGACGACATCTTTTAAATAAACCCTACCAAGATGAAGTCTTTGGAAAACACCAAAAAAACTTGTGGTGTCTTGAGAAAAATAACGATTCGATATTAATGTGAAATAAATTCATCTGACACATGATTTCGGTTTGTCCTGAGGGTGTATATGGGTGGCTGTCTAGTCTTATTTGGGAAGCACCGGTATATAACCTTCCAGAAAGATCGACGAGATTTTGACAATTTGAATTTCCAACGAGTTGTGCAATTAATTTTGTAACAACTATTTTAGCAGTTGAAATCATTCATTGATTCTCATTGAAAATAATTAATTAATTGGATGAATTTAGCGAATCTGTCTTTGACAAACTTTGAAGTCCTTTCAACATCTTGGAGGCCTACATTTTCTTTACCCACCCTGTAGGTAGGCAAAAGTACTCGTTCACCTCAAATTTGAGAAAATGCGCCGTGAGAGAAGGGATTCGAGTCGTGGATAGTTTTTTGGGCAGACGATGTCGGTTCGAACGGGGAAACGAGAAATTTGGTATTGAACGTTGACCAAGCCAGTTATCTCCGTAAATTTATGTTTATTGTTGAAAGTGAAAAGGCCATTTTGCTATTGAAGATTTGACGGCCTTTCTACATTCCTTAGACCGCAATTATTTCCACACGGTTCATGGACCTAAAGATCAAGTAACCACGGACTCTTAGTGAATAATCTGAACTGATCAACTTATTTATGGAACACAATTACCAGGTAGCACTGAATCCTTGGTGGAAAGAGGTTGGAAAGTTACCATAGTGTGGGCCAAGACTAGGTTCCGATGATGACAGACAGAAAAACATATTAAGGTCAGGTTTTTCCAATTTTTTTACGTTTCGAGATGATATAACGATACGCACCGCACCGTGAGGTCTACTAGCAACATAGTCCACCGGCCAAATTGCCCAGTTCAATGAATGAATATTAAAAATATTTATGATTCAAAATTGCGAATACTTTGAGTGTAACTTCACGCCTAATTGAGTTTACCTATTGTCCTGTATAATTTCATATGTGTAAACCGAATATAGCTATATCTGGGTCTAAAATGAATATGATTTCAACTGAAAAACATTACGTGATTATAACATATTTCTTCCCCTCTCTGTATGTGCTCAAAGTATAAAGAAAGTAAATTATTAATTCTGTTTAAATTTTATTTTTCTTAGTTAGGACTTTCCCCAACTGAGATGGCGCCCAGCATTATGGAAACCACTCCTATATTCATTTTTACATAAACGTTATATAATTTTTCCAAGAACCACGCCCGCTCCCGAATACTAAAGAGCTGCCGGAGCACAAGTATCCTTACTGTCAAAGAAAGGTTACACAAGTGGCACCCCCGAACGTGAGGCCCCAATTGATATATGAGTTGGGTATTCCTTTTTATTTTTTCATTCATTACGTGTTCTCTATATCGAATTCAATGTATATATTTCCAAGTAGACCCGGTGTGATTTGATAGTTGTTCATTGGATATTTTACAAAAAATTTTATCCTGCAATACAACTTTTGAATGTTGCTTTCATTCAGACTTGGTGTTGGCCTTTAAATTTTTTTGCCGCAAGAATTTTCTATTACTCTCAAAATACATTCGATAAAAACAAAAATGGTAATTGTGGGTGGACTGTCGTTGATAAAGAATGAATTTGAATGATATATGGAAAGCATTGATGTTGAATGGATTTCAATTTTTGAGGAAAAACGTACAATTCATTCGTAACCGTATAGTTATAAAATGAAATCAAACCTTGTGATTTATTGAATGTTCTGTTTGGTTAATGGTGAATTGTTGTGGAAAAATCAAATCTCTATAAATTCTTTGATATACAGGTAGCAAAATTACTGAAATTGAAAAAAAAAATTTTTATTCATCACCCCGAAACTTGTTGAATTAAACTTGGTACCTATATACGGAGTAGGACTGAATATAATCGATCAGTCTTTAGTCATGAAACCGAATCATTTGCTCGTCAGCGAAATAAATTATGAATTGAAGTTATGAGGTATTGTCACTTCCAGAGACGTTACCGAAAAGAGAAAAATTTTATGTAAGGCTTTACAAAAGGAAAGAGGCCGTGATCTAGAGTTAATTGACCCGGAATTTGATTATGATACAGAGCGAGTAGAGGTTCAAGCAACTTTGAATAGCATTCAAGAATTGTTTCAAGACTTTGAAGGTTCAACTTCAGATTCGGTGTACTGTAGAGCTCAGTCTAGGCTAGTTCATATCATAAATAGAATTAAACGCATCGATACCGCAAATGATGATGACAAAAAAACTTTTAAAAATGAATCTTATGCAACGGCTCTTACATTAGAAGCGGAACTTGATGAACGTATTGTTGGGGATAATATAAATACATCATTAAATGCTCCTAACTTACCAGTTGTTCCTACTGTCATTAATATACCGAAAAGAAATAAGCCTGTTCCTATATATGAATGGGATGTCTCTTTCGATGGAACCAATGCTACGATGGGCGTAAAACATTTTTTGGAAAGGGTGACTGAATTGGCAGAGGCACGACATGTTTCAAAAAACCAGTTATATGATAGTGCTGTGGATTTATTTACAGGCAACGGATTATTATGGTATAGGAGGTTTAAAACTTTAGATTCAGTTAGAGATTGGGATTCGTATCGGCTTCAAAAAGACTTTTCACCACAGGATCACGATGAAGACTTGTGCCAATTCATTAAAAATCGAAAACAGCAAAGGAATGAATCGGTCATTATATTTACCGCTATTATGGAGTCACTTTTTGGAAAGTTGAGCACGCAACCTGCCGAAATTACAAAAATTAAATGGATACGGAAAAACTCAAAGCCTGAATATGCAGAATATCTGGTATTAGGGAACCATAAGTCAGTAGAGGAACTTGTAAAAGATGCAAAAATTTTAGAAGAATCTATTGGGCGGAGGGGATGTACGAGCCGCCTCGATTTTCGTGTTGATACCAATCAGGGAACTTATTCAAATTCTAGGTCCAATTCATCTTCGTACTTTAACAGACATACCTATAGAAATATACAGAGTGGACAACAATTTTCCGGCCCGAATAATTCTAGAAACTTCCAACGTAGTAATGAAGTCAGTGGTATTGGTACAACGCCTAATAATAATAATGATAATAGTTCGCGATCTACGAATAGGCACGGAGAAGATAATAACGGTGAAGTAAATATGAGTCAAATCGATTTAATGTGAACAACAATGGTCTGCCGCGGCAGAACATAGCCTCTCGAAATAATGTTAGTTGTTGGAACTGTGGTAGGTCCAATCATACCTTCCGAAATCGCAGGGACCGACTTCAAAAATTTTGCTTCCGATGCGGAAAAAAGGAAGTAACGCGCCCTTCTTGCGATAGGTGTATGGGAAACGCCTAAGGAGGTTTAAAATCGTCGGCCATTTCTCTCCTCCTTATATAAATAGGGCCGAAAATCGCAAATCGATAAATAGAACTGAAGAACAACTCAACTTGTTACAAAATATAAGGAAATATTTCATAGAAAATTTCCAAAGGGAACCCAAATCAGTTAATTCATCACCAGTGTTTATTCCGAAGAAAGATGACAGTCGACCATACTTGAAGGTAAAAATTTTCGATAGAGACATAGTAGGATTGTTGGACAGTGGTTCGAATAGGTGTATTATAGGAAAAGAGGGGTTGGATATAATTGTTCGAAAATTGTTCGTTTTCGTTAACCAGCTGACGAACGTCAACCCTCAGAAGTCGAAACTTGTGCGAGCAATGAATCAACGAGGCCTTTTTAACGTGCGATTACCCAGCAAACAATTGAAATGTTTGATTTGAGAACTCGTTCTAAATTTGTCACTACCGCTGACGGGGTCCGCCAAATTATTGAGGGAATAGTTGACGTTCCGTTAAAAATAGAGAATTCATGTGAAATTATTTCATTTTTGGTAGTTCCTTCTCTTTGTCATTCCTTCATATTCGGTAGTGATTTCTGTAAGGTGTTCAATTTAAAAATAGATTTTATAGAAAATAAGATAAATGTCAATCCTATTAGTGAGGGTGCACAAACAGGTAACAGCGAGCAAATAAGAAGTTTTGAAAATCTGTCAAATGGTCAAAGGGATAGGGTGAAAGAATTAATTGAAAAATTTAAGGAATTCAGTAGAGGAAAATTGGGAAGGACTAATAGGATGGTGTATAACATAGATACAGGGGATGCCAGTCCCGTTAAGCAACGGCAATATTTACTTTCTCCATATATGCCAGAACATTCAAACAAGGAATTAAATGAAATGATTGAATTGAATGTAGTAGAACCCTCCATGAGCGAATGGTCCTCGCCGGTACTTCTTGTAAAGAAACCTAGTGGAGACTTTCGATTATGTTTCGATGGAAGGAGATTAAACAAGCTCACAAAAAAAAATTCGTACCCTTTACCACACATAGATAGAATTTTAAAAATGATGGGTGAAGCAAAATTAATTTCTTCGGTGGATTTGCGCAGTGCGTTCTGGTAAATACCTCTCAATAAAGAGTCAAAGGAAAAAACGCTTTTTCCATTCCTGGAAGAGGTCTTTTCCACTTCAATGTCTTGCCTTTCGGCCTAGCAGATGCCGCTCAATTTCAACAGCGTCTCATGGATACCATTTTTGGCCCACAGTTTGAGCCGTATATATTTGTCTATTTGGATGACATTATTATAGTATCTTCAACTTTTGAGCAACACCTTGACTTATCAGAACAGGTAGCCTCCCGCCTGCGAGAAGCTAACCTTACCGTTAATATAGAGAAATGTGAGTTTTTCTGTTCTTCTCTGAAATACCTAGGTTTTGTAATTGATAAATTTGGATTGCGTACTGACCCGGCTATGGTTAACTTCCCTAGACCAAAAAATAAGACGGAAATTAAGATTCGTGGGGATGTGTGGTTGGTATAGGCGTTTCATCCCACATTTCTCTACCTTATTAGCTCCGATTGATAATTTATTGAAAGGTAGGAAAAAGGGACAGAAGATAGTCTGGTGTGATGAAGCAGAGAAGCCCTTTATTTCAATGAAAGAGGCGTTGGTGTCGGCTCCGGTATTGGTTAGTCCTGATTTCTCCCTGCCGTTTGCGATACACTGCGATGCGTCTGATTTTGGATTAGGATGTGTCCTCACCCAGGAACAGAGTGGAAAGGAGAAAGTTGTTGCATTCGCTTCTCGGAGTCTGTCAAAGTCGGAAAAGAATTATACGGTGACGGAGAAGGAATGTTTGTCATGTGTGTTTGGATGTGACAAATTTAGGGGTTACGTTGAAGGTACCCGGTTTCAGATCATTACGGATCATGCTGCTTTGAAATATCTCAGTAAGATGAAGGATCTTTCCGGAAAGTTAGCAAGATGGAGTGTCAAATTGAGTCAATTCGATTTTGAGGTTATCCACAGGAAAGGAAAATTCAACGTTGTCCCGGATGCACTTTCACGGGGACCCGTCAATCTTCCAGAGGATGTTGAACCCGATGAAGTAATGGCTGTAGGCGATCCAGACGATTGTATCACCCTTGATATAGATTTGGGAAAAGTAGATTCCTTTTATACCAGAATGCGAGATAATATTCTGGCAGACCCAAATAAATTCCCCCAATGGTGTGTGAAGGATAACTTTGTTTATAAATTCGTCCCTTCGAGAGTCCCCCTAAATACAAATATTTCCGAATGGAAACTCTCGGTTCCGAAATTGCAGCGTAAAGAGGTAATGAGATTTTGCCGTGACGTGCCCACATCAGCCCATTTAGGATTTTTTGAATCGCTAGAAAGGCTATCCCTAACTTACTACTGGCCAAAAATGAGAAAAGATATTTACCAATATGTGAGGAGTTGTAAAACGTGTGCTTCACAAAAATCACCTAACTATCCAAAATTTGGATTTATGGGCTCAGAAAAAGAAGTAAACTATCCGTGGCAAATCATTGCCATCGATCTGTTAGGTCCATTACCTAGGAGCACTTCTGGCTATCAATATTTACTCGTTGTAAGTGATTGGTTTACGAAATTCCCTATTTTACGTCCTCTTCGTCTAGCCACAGCTCAAAGTATTGTCCGTTTCCTAGAAAATGAAGTATTTTTGGTTTACGGTATATAATTATAATATGCGACAACGGTCGGCAGTTTGTCAGCCGTTCTGTCAAGGATTTAGTGAAACGATATGATTCTCAACTTTGGTATACCGCGTACTACCATGCACAAGCCAATTTTCTCGAGAGGGCGAATCGCACCATTTGTACTGCCATACGCAGTTATATAGGGGATAACCATAAACATTGGGATAAAGAAATACCTAAAATTGGCTATGCGTTGCGCACTGCCGTTCATGAAGTAACGGGATATGCACCTTCGTTCTTGAATTTTGGTAGAGTCGTTCCGTGTACAGGGAAGTATTATGGTACTTCGAATAGTTTAGACTTGAATTCGGTTAATCGCGAGAATTGGGCGAGTAACGTGAAAACGCTCTCCGAATTAGTTGGGGAGGTACAGAATAAAATTCGCAAAGCCCACGACCGTAATGCAAAATATTATAACTTGCGGAGACGCGATTTGAAATTTCACGTAGGTGATAGGGTATGGAAAAAAAATAAAGTATTGTCGAATGCGTCGAAGAACTTCGCTAGTAAGTTAGCGCCCCGATATTCACTCTGTATCGTATCAAACAAGAAATCCAAATTAGTTTATGTCCTCAAGTACGAAGATGGTTCAAATGCCAGGGAATGGCACATTCAAGATTTAAAGCCTTATCACGGTTCTCTTTCCGATTTGTCAGAGTCGGATAGCGAAGAAAAGTAAAAAAAGGAAATAATTTTATATATTACGGTAGCGTATTCCGTCAAATCAGTTTGCTTCCTGGAGAAAATGGTGATCATGTCCCTGTCCGTATGAAAATTTCGTCCTCGTTCACTCAAGTGGTAATGTCCCTGTCAGTAAAAGTATTTTGTCCTTGTTCACTTAAGTAATAATGTCCCTGCCCGTTGAATATTTCGTCCTTGTTCACTTAAGTGATAATGTCCCTGTCAGTATAAGTATTTTGTTCTTGTTCACTTAAGTAATAATGTCCCTGTCTGTTGAATATTTCGTCCTCGTTCACTTAAGTGATAATGTCCCTGTCAGTATGAGTATTTTGTCCTTGTTCACTTAAGTAATAATGTCCCTGCTCGTATGAATATTTAGTCCTTGTTTATTTGAGTGAAAATGTCCCTGCCCTTATGAGTTAGTCCTTGTTCATTTAAGTGATGATGTCCCTGTACGTAGTAATATTTTTTACCGTTGCTTAGGTGATCTGAAACTGAAATATTTTATAGCAAAAATGAATTTGTAGTTAGGTATAGTAGTTGCCTTCATTTATAATAATAGGTTTAGTCAGTAAATGCGCATATACACCCTCTTAGGTCATACGTATTGAAGTAAGAAAAATGGGTATATATTTAATTTTAATTTATATTAAGCTATCATGAAATAGTCTCACAAAAAAATTATTAGTAAATAAAATAGTCATTGGTAATTTCTATTTTCTTTAAACGGAGAGGGTTGAGTGTAACAACTATTTCAGCAGTTGATATCATTTATTGATTCTCATTGAAAATAATAAATTAATTGGAAGAATTTAGCGAATCTGTCTTTGACAAACTTTGAAGTCCGTTCAACATCTTGGAGGCCTACACTTTCTTTACCCACCCTGTAGGTAGGCAAAAGTACTCGTTCACCTAAAATTTGAGAAAATGCGCCGTGAGAGAAGGGATTCGAGTCGTGGATAGTTTTTTGGGCAGACGATGTCGGTTCGAACGGGGAAACGAGAAATTTGGTACTGAACGTTGACCAAGCCAGTTATCTCCGTAAATTTATGTTTATTGTTGAAGATTTGACGGCCTTTCTACATTTCTTATACCGCAATTATTTCCACACGGTTCATGGACCTAAAGATCAAGTAACCACGGACTCTTAGTGAATAATCTGAACTGATCAACTTATTTATGGAACACAATTACCAGGTAGCACTGAATCCTTGGTGGAAAGAGGTTGGAAAGTAACCATAGTGTGGGCCAAGACTAGGTTCCGATGATGACAGACAGAAAAACATATTAAGGTCAGGTTTTTCCAATTTTTTTACGTTTCGAGATGATATAACGATACGCACCGCACCGTGAGGTCTACTAGCAACATAGTCCACCGGCCAAATTGCCCAGTTCAATGAATGAATATTAAAAATATTTATGATTCAAAATTGCGAATACTTTGAGTGTAACTTCACGCCTAATTGAGTTTACCTATTGTCCTGTATAATTTCATATGTGTAAACCGAATATAGCTATATCTGGGTCTAAAATGAATATGATTTCAACTGAAAAACATTACGTGATTATACTATATTTCTTCCCCTCTCTGTATGTGCTCAAAGTATAAAGAAAGTAAATTATTAATTCTGTTTAAATTTTATTTTTCTTAGTTAGGACTTTGCCCAACTGAGATGGCGCCCAGCATTATGGAAACCACTCATATATTCATTATTACATAAACGTTATATAATTTTTCCAAGAACCACGCCCGCTCCCGAATACTAAAGAGCTGCCGGAGCACAAGTTTCCTTACTGTCAAAGAAATGTTACAATTTATATGGTGGGCAACTAGAAGGTACAACAAGGCCTGAATTTTCCATATTATAATATTCAAGAATGAGGAATAGCCAACGGTTACAGGAAAGTAGGCAGGGCCAAACTTCATATTAATGTTCTGAAATGCCTCAAAACCTTCAGAAAGTACTAGTGATGTTCGCCTAATATGTGAACTCGAAAGATAATTTTATAACAGATAAAGGTTCAATATGTGTCACCTTAGGAATGCAATATTGAGACTACGCCCTCCAAGAGCAAGTCAAAATTTGGACCACCTGAAGTTGATCTGTTTACTAACTTCTCTAACACATAGGGTGAAACATTTTTGTCTTGACACTTCGACCATATACATTTCGGAACTGATGCATCAAATTAACTTGGTTTGACACGAACGTTTATGTATTCTCACCATTTCATCTTATCTAGAGAATATTGAAAATAATAAAAGGGGACAAAAAAACATGTTTGATGTTTCTGTTATGGAAGTCCCAATCCAGGTTTCCACAAATCGATATCAATGTTGACTTCCAATATATTGTATTTCGGACCCCAATATATATTTTTTCAGCTTCGTTCGAGCACCCACATCCACTATTGGCCATCTCACACTGGGTGCAACGATTTTGTCTGGCAACCATTCCCCAGGGGAAAACTGAGGGGTGAACCTACGGTGATTCTGATGGCATCACTGATTGCAAATACGATGAAACCATACAATTAATTTTCGTCTCATTGGTAGATTGATATCTAGATACAGCAGAATGAAGTGAGGGTTTGCAATTGCAAATGCATATATAAAAAACCTGTGATACTCCATATCTTTCTACAAAAACTTTCTCTGATAAGGATCGAGTTCCAGTGGCGTACAAAATCTTATTGGTGCTTATTTCATCAACATAAAAGATGTCAGATAAATGTGAAAAATGCAAAAATGTAATAAATGAAAAAGAAAAAATTATAAGTTGTGATAACTGTCATGTAGTTATGCATGCATCTGATAACTGTATAAATTTAGCAGCTCCTGAATTACGGGCAGCTGTGTTACAAAATAGATCCCTAATTTTCTTTTGTCCTGAATGTCGTCAGGAATTCAACAGAATTCCATTGCTGCTCAGACAACTGGAGGATATCAAGGATGAAGTCAAAAATTTGAAGAAAGAAGTTGATACTCTAAAACGAAACAATGAAATCATGGAGGATGAATTAAGTAATATTAAAAATAATGAAGAGAGGATCGAAATGGAAGAATTCATAAACGAAATGGAAGAGAGGAGAAAACGAGCAAATAACGTCATTATATTTAATGTGAATGAATCCTCTATTACCAACAGAAATGAAAGAATTGAAGAAGAAAATAACACAGTCAAGAATCTATTCTCACATGTAGATGGAAATATTATGAATTTCAAAGTTAAGAGAGTCGGAAAGTATGAGGGAGGAAAAAGCCGTCCGTTGAAAGTTGAATTGGATTCAAACGAAACTGTAAAACAGGTATTAAAGAACCGTAATAAAATCAATGATAAAGTTCCATCAGTAAGAGTATACTCTGATCAAACAGTCAAGCAGAGGAATTACTACAAACAATTGAAAGTGAAACTGAACTCTCTCATTACTGCAGGTGATGAATCAAAATGTATAAAATATATGAATGGTATTCCAAAAACTGTCAGCAAAATGAATGTACAAAATTCACCAAAAAACTAATCGAGAACACCACTCAACTAGAATATAATTCAGACATAGTATATTTGAATATTGAAAGTTTATTAGCAAATAAAACTCAACTAATAGCAGATATCTGCTGTAACAATCCTGCAGTGATTCTGCTTAGTGAATCCAGAACAACACCTGATATCAGCGACTTTGAACTGGAAATTAGTAATTATGCACTTCTTAGATGTGATTCAGACTCTAGACACACAGGAGGTGTTGTTATTTACATACGAAGAGGAATTCAATTTGTACACCATAGAACATTTGTTCACAAAAATAATTATTGGTGTAAGTTTATCTCAATCACATATGGTGGTATGAAGTGGGTAATAGGCAGTCTTTACCACTCGTCAAATGCAAGTCATGCTACATTCTTGGATCATCTGGATAATATTTGTGAAGAAATGTTTTGTAAAAACCATCGCACAGTGTTAGTCGGTGATTTTAATTTAAATTTTTTATCTAACGAATTTTATGTCAAAAAGATTGAAGAACTTTTTAATGCATATGGTATATCCCAAAAAGTTACTTCTTTTACAAGAATTACTAATAACAGTGGAACCTTAATTGATTATGTGTTAACTAATTGGGATAGCACTGTAGCAACTGTTTTGGATAAACCTTAAACTCACGGACCACCTTGTAATAGCTGTTAAATATCTTTACAGTGAAAGAGTGAATTAAAGAAACAAGCAAACAAAAACTGTTAGGAACTTGACTGAAAGAGATTTGCACAACAATAATCCTAATTTGATAGATTGTAACTTTTTACTCAGCAATACAAATATAAACCAAATTTAAAATAATATTGAGGAAAATTGTGAAAACATCCCAAATGAAATTGCACCTTTAAAAACAATTACTTTTTACGAAGAAGATCTGCCCTGGTATGAAGGTCAAATCAGAAGGTTAAGTAAAGAGAGAGACTCTGCTTACAAGTCATTCGAAAGAAATGCTAATGATATTAATTGGCAAAATTATAAAAATAAACGTAATGCTGTCGTGAATATTATCAAGGCGAAGAAAAGTCAATTTTATGTTGATCAAATTGACAGCAACAAACATAATGTGGAAAACTGCAGAAAAATTAATCAATCCAAAACAATTCACTAATTATTTTGCTCATGGTATTCAATTAGAACAGAATGATCAAAAAGTTATTATAAGAGAAAAACAAGAATTGGCTAATTGTTTTAGTTTATTTTTTGTAAAGAGTATTATAGATATTATTTCTGATATTGAAGATGTTGGGTTCACCTGTCATATTGACTACATTGATGAAGAGGATTTCAGTGATTTCAAAATACTTACTCTACAAGAATTGAAAGTAATTGTATCCAATTCAGCAAATAGGGGATCACAAGTAGATGTACTATCGAGCAGAATTATAAAGAGTAGCTTTGAAGTAATTGGACATGTGTGGTGTCATTTTGTCAATACCTCGTTACAAAATGGTAGTTTTCCAGATGATTTAAAAACCAGTATAGTTACGCCTATCGAAAAAGTTATTAACACAAAAAAATCCGATGAATACCGTCCAATTAACACTTTACCCTGTGATGAAAAATTGTTAGAATCAGTAGTATATCAACAACTGTTGGAATATTTCAATAGAAAAAATATACTCTTCACAAACCAATCTGGTTTCAGATCCAGACATTCATGCGAATCCGCAATTCAGCTTACGGTTACTGAAAGGGAAGATAAAATGAGTAACGGCATGTATACTGTAGCAGTATTTCTGGATCTGAAACGTGCGTTTGAAAATGTTAATCGTGAAATACTAGTCAAAAAATTAGACCATGGTGTTCCGCAGGGGAGTACTTTGGGGCCATTGCTATTCCTTATCTACATTGATGATATCAGCAAATGTAATGAATGTGATTATGAACTTTATTTTGCTGATGATGGCCTAGTATCGGTTAGTGATAAAGATCTAGTTGAAGCTGTTCAAAAAATGAATGAAGTATTGAATAATATTGCTACGTATTTAAAATCAAATGAATTAGAGCTGAATGTTAACAAAACGAAGGCTATGATACTCACTACACCGTTTAAGTACAGAGAATTAGATTTGAATCAAATTGAAATTGAAATAGAAAATGACAAAATTGACCTTATCACTGAATTCAAATATTTAGGATTCATGTTGGACAAGCATTTATCAATGAATAACCATTTTGATCACATACAGAAAAAAATTTTGAAGAAATTATATTTTCTTACTAGAGTGTACCAACACTCAACCATGCAATCACGAATGACAGTATATAAGACAATTATACAACCACATTTCGAATATTGTCCCACTCTTCTATACACAACTGATTTGAACAAAATGAGAACATTACAGAAACTACAGAATCGCGCAATGAGGATTATTTTGAGATGTGACAGGAGTACCCCAATATCTTTAATGTTAAATACTCTAGAATGGTTATCTATAGAAAGCAGGCTCACATATTCAACGATGATATATATTTACAAAATAACCTTCTACCTTCATATTTTGATAAATTTGTAATTTTTTATAATCAAATCCACAAGTATAATACTAGAATAGGAAATAATTCGTTTGTGAAAAATCTAACAAAAACGTTTAACACTAAAACACCAATTTTTGAAGGATTTATTAAGTATAACAGTCTACCTGAAACTGTAAAGTCTTCTACCAGTCTTATTCTGTTCAAAAGGAGTTCATCAACCCATTTAAGAGATCATCAAGGTGATATCAAAATCGATGTGTATCTTCTGTATTTTTAATTATTGTATGAAGTGTTTATCAACAAATATTGGCAGATATTTTTTTTATTAATGTGTTTATATGTATATTGATGTTTAACATTATTATCTTTGTTGTATATTGGGATGTACACCTTTTTGAATAAAGTTATCATTATATTGTGGTCTCGGTAGTGTAGTGGTTAGCATATCTGCCTATCAAGCGGAAGGCCGGGGTTCGAATCCTCGCCGGGCCACCGTGCTGGGTAATCGCACGTCAAAAGGTGAGGCCTCGTTGATCCATTGCTCGCACAAGTTTCGACTTCTGAGGGTTGACGTTCGTCAGCTGGTTAACGGAAACGAACGAACAATTTGTGGACAATGATGTGGATGAGGTGAAAATTGAAGTACCGAAAGCATACATAGATCAGCTCAAAATCAGATATCTGAAGTAGGAAACTGTGATATATAGAAAGGTTTATGGAGAGGTATTTTCAAGATATGATTCAATTTTTCTCGAAATGAGAATATCTGGGATCGTTAAAAAGTGTTGACCTAAATAGAAAAATTGTGCCTATTCATCAGAATAAATAGCATTGATATTACCAATACATCGGTGAAAAAATGAACAAAAAAGAAACATTCAAAAAAACAGAAAAATGAAAAAAAAATCGACCCTGCCTTTGGCGTGTGAGTCCAAGCACGGTGGCCCGGTGGAGGGTCTTCCGCTTGAGGGGCGTACGTGTTTGTCTCTTCACTGCCGAGGAATCATCGTCAAGAGTTCGAGTCCAATAGGGAAAACAACCACAAATATATGCTTTTTATTTCCATTTCTCCGTGTAGTGGCCGCTGTACGTGGTGCCGTTATGGTTGGAGATCGCGTAGAGGTTGTAGTGGCAAGGGACTACATTGGCTGCCGCGTAGTTGCTCATGTCCAGACTTTTCAACGGGAAATCGATGATGATATTCAATTTTCCATTGAACCATTCCGTTGGAGAGAAAAGTTTGAGATGGATCACCAAAACCCGGGGGAACTTGTATATCGACAATGACTTCGTGCACTTTTGCCTTTCCTTACACTTGGAACACGTCGGCTGCTCATCCCCATCCAACGTCTCCTCTCTGGTAAAATAATCCGAGCAGTGAGATAATCTGAGTTGATCGGTTCTCTGTGGAATAGATAGTGACAGGTCGCAAAACGGGTCGAAGGTTACGGAACAGTACCCGCAATAAGTACATTTTAACGTTGATTCCAATTGTCCGACGAAGTTATCTACTATATTCGAATTGTCCATGTGCAGGTAACTCAACCATGATTCTTTTGCTTTTTTCTTGTCACTCAACCACGATACTCGAGTGTTCTCAACGTCAATTGAATTTCCATCAATTTTAATCAAAATAGGTCCAGGTTTTTCTTTTCGTTGATTTACGTTTTCATGCAAGCCCTTCAAAAAATATCGTAAGAACTCCTGAGCGTCTTGTTGGTCGGAGCCAATGAAACGGGGAAGGAGTTTTTGGATATGGGTTTTCAGCAATACTGTATCTACCACACTGTTAGCCAAATTATCTGACCATAATTCTTTTATTAGCTTGGCGAACGTTTCTATAAGGGTTCCGTCCGCATTGAAAATGTTGTTAGTAACAATATCCTTCATGAAATCGTTCTTCCTGAGATATTCCATAAAAAACTCGTGTTTGATAAACACCGGATGACACTGTTCATAAAACACGTATTACCAATATTCTTCAAACCATTGAGACCTAGACTATTGGCATTAAATGATGTTACCTGACTGATGGAATAAGATATGTTACTGGTATGTTTGGCACTACTGTGTTCTTTACTATAGTGGTCATCACAGTTACTAGATCGGTGCAATGAAGAAGTAGAATTCAAAATGTTCGATACAGAGTCTGAGAGAGGTATTGGTAATTTTGTGTAACCCTAAACACTGGATGGCAACGAAGATGCATCATATGTCTTTCCTTGGAATACAGCGGAATGAACCATCCGGGATCTGGAAAACTCAGTTGCACTCAGCTTGTTGTGCTTGACTTCTGCTGATTTTTGTGGACGGAAGAAAATTACATCAAGATGTTGGGAACTGGCAATAGTACCGAGGACAGATGCAGCATTTCCCCTGTGAATCGCAATGCTGATTTGTTGAATCAGGAATGACCTTGCCCTAGGTTCACCAGTAAATTTAATAAGTTTCTCACCGATTATTTCAATAAACTCAGATGCTGCCAAAAGCGCCAAATGTTGCAATACCTACAGCATAAAATATGTATCGATCTTTCAGTGTGCAATATTTTTGCAATTTTGCGATTCCAGCACTATTCGCAGCTGCACTCACATTGCAAGACGTTGTCTGAAGATGAGATTTGGCAATTGTATCTACACAAGTGAAATCCCATACTAATGGTTTCCCTCTGCTTCATAATATTAGAGACATTCCATCAGGACGCTTTCCATCATCTCTACAAACACCAGAAGGTTCCAAGACAGAAGGAATATTAGCAGTTGACAAAGACCGTTTGATGATATCATTGACAGCTGAATGTCGGGAGAAACGACCAGAACTAAATTTGCAACAGAGACCATGTCTACCCTTCACATCAACAGTGAAACTACATTTAACATTTACATTAATGTTCTACACAAACTTCGCAACCCAAACGAAGACTAACTGAAATTCGAAAAGATTCATTATCGAGTAATGTGCCAAGACTGGCAACAGGAAGTGCGTTGAGCCAAGCTCGGATTCCTTTGTGCAAACTGCTTTGAGACGAGCCTTTTCAATCAAAGGAAATCTCGAGTAGAGGAATATCCCATGATTTCTGAGAATACTTAGAATCGGGTAGAGATGAATTCGTTTCCGAGGTCCACAAGTTCTCACATTCCATATAGAATGGTTCTGTGATATTCAAAAAGGAACGAGGCAGGATAGAACTGAAGTGCTGTTGAACACTATTGAAAGACGATAAAAATGCAGGAAGTGCGAGAGAGGATACTTGTCGAATGCCCAGTCCACCCATATTCACGGGAAGGGTTGCCTGCAGCCATGTGTCATCAATAAGTTTATTATTTGTAATATGCTCAAGCATCCCACGCAGTATAGAATCGAAATAAGACAGTTCATTTTTGCAAAGCCAGTAGGACTACATCTTAGAGTATACATTAATTCAGGTATTGCTAAACAGTTTTTCAAAAAAACATAGGTAATATGAGAGTGGTGCATTCAATGCGGGATGCCATAAGGGCAAGGGATTCAATTTTCTGATTCAAACAACTAAAAAGTGATTCTTCCGGAAGGGATGCACCAAGTAAATTTCAGCTCTTCTTGTCAATGATTTTGATGGCAGGGGCAGAAGCACCAAACTGTTCTATAACAGAAGAACGCATTTCACCAAGAAAGAACAATTCACATTTTTGAAAATTCAATTCAAGACCTGATTCTTCGGAGGATGAAATGATTTTTTTGAATTCTTTCAGTACTAATTCAGCGTCGCCACTAATGGAACCATCATCTAAATACCAGCAATTGAAATCAGAATGTATCGATTCAGTTAAATTTTCGATGCAAAGACAAAAAAGCGCTGGACCGAGAGGATCTCCGTGTTGAACGCCCTTTCGGACATAATCACATTAATTCCAAAGTTAAGGTATGTTGGTATTTGATAGCATTGCCTTATATATTGAGAAAGATATGGAATGGTATTTTCAACTTTGTTCAACATAATTTTTCTACAAATCAAGTTGAAAGAATTTTCAAAACCAATTTTCAGAAAAACGTTCTTGAATGGATTTGGATTGTTATTTAAGAAATGTCGAGCGGCATGAGCGACAATTTCACATCCTCCAGGAGTTCCGAAATCAAATTGAAATGGACGAAATGATTTACCTAGAGATTATTTTATTTTGAAACATGCCAAATTAGCCACTAGGCGTCGGAAAATATTCCAACAGCTATAGGCCTAACTCCACCACACTTTTTTCTGAGAGCAACCAAAGAGGCTCCAAAGAGAATTGGAACTATATTCAAGTTAGCCTTACCAACAAGAAGAAAATTACATAGTTTTTTTATCGAGGACAGAAGTTTCTCACCATAAGGAACAGCACAGTTAGAAAGTAAGTCTTGGAGGTGTGAAGGTCTGAGAGCATCCAAACCACCAGCAGAGCAAGTACGGAAAGATTTGATGGCATTTGAAACTTCAGCTTGAGTAACTTGAAGGGTAGTCACATTATTATCTCCTGTATATGCGAATTCAGTTCTGGCACATCAGCAGGATGCATGAATCGGAGATCTGTCAAGGTCTGAGTGTCAAATGCTGCAATAGTGTCGGTAGAAGTGAGAACTCGTATTTCTGAAGTTAGATCGCCATCTGAAACTTTGTTGATGATACATTTCGTGATATTAAATTCTCGTTTCAATTTAGTTTCAAATTTTGTTGCATTATGTAGAGGCGAAATGGCACCATTTGAATTCCTCTTGATGGTGCTTGTTAAAGACTCTTTCCTGTTTTGACGATATGGTGGAAGGCGAAACGAGTAATATGCGATGAAAAATAGTGTTTCCCAAGCTTCGAACGAATTTTTATGCGAATACATTCATCAATAACATTTCCAAGAGCTTCAGCAGCTGACATCCTGGCTGATTTAGGAATCCTTTTAAGGATGCACGTTTCCTGTTTGTGGCGAGATAAACGAACATTTAGGAGATATGCCGGCGATTCTGAATTTTCTTGGGGAAGTGTGCCATTTAAATATGATGCTTCGGACTTTAGCGTCTGATATGAATTTTTTGACGGTGAGTGTTTCCTTTTACTATGTATAGCCAAATCTCTTTTTGTGCTGAAGCATCTGGTATAGAACAGGCACTGGAAGTCAAGGGATTGTTCAAAAACTCCTGAATTATTAGTATTTTGCATATTCTTTGAAGATGACATGTAAAGAGTGACATCTCAATTTGACATTCAAATATATGAATTATTTTCATTATTATTATTATTTTCATTATTTTATTATTTTGAATATGTCGCCACAGATCAATATTGTTTATATATGAAAACACAAAAGTTGCGATTTTAAATATTTTTTAATATATCCGAGATCTGATGATCCACCCTCCCTTGATGATACAATGGGCACTCACACAGTACATGTTTCCCGATTAGATTCGTATCACAGATATAGCACATAGGGTCAGTGGAGCGAGCGATGATATATTTGTGAGTGATCATGGTATGGCCTGATCGTAGTCGTGAAAAGGGGTATATAAAGGTCTTGAGTTGATTTTGGTATTGGAAATTCTTCTGATTTCATGTTTTCTAGATATGAGGATCGTATGGCTGGGATAGAGAGAAAACGGATAAAGAGCTAAGGTAATCGGTTATAATGAGATATCGTTATATATTTTCTCCATTTGCATGGCTCTCTATACTGCATAGAGTTCTTCTGCGAAGTGTGTGGCTGTTTGAAAGTCCCAGAAAAGCTTGGTGTTTGTCTTTATCGAAAGTAGCTCCTATTCCTCCTCCTCTGTTTTCGAAGCATCTGCATGAATGGAGGAGTATTCAGCATATTATGTCTGGAGATGGTGATAAGTTTTCGATAACGTTTGGGTGTTTATCTCAGATTTTTTTCAGAGAAGTTGAACAAGTGTCATAATCAAAATATGGAATGAGCCAGGAAGGAGAATGGTGGTTTATCAAATGTGTATCCGCAGGAATAGATACGCTACTAGCGGAAACTCATCTACTCACTCTTTCGTAGGGAGGTTTCTCTGAAAAGTGTTGTTGAAACGGTTGGCTATAGTGTTGAAGTGAGAAGGTTTGTTGAAATCGAGGCTACTGAAAATAAATATTGAGGTGCAAGTTATTGTCTTCTGGAAGTTTAAAATTATTCTCCAGCTGAGCAGTGTAAGCGGGTGATTGGGCTGATACAAAAAACTTAATGCATTGTTCTGCATTACGTCTAGGTTTTTGAGTACTGCATTTTTAGCTGAATTTTAAACCATGGCACCCTAATTTACCCTGTTCTAGTCTGATTAGTTGTTTATGTTCCAAGGTATTGCTGATGACAATATTGTAATAACCATCGTCTTCAGCAACTAGCACATTAAATACGTGGGTGCAATAGGTCGGTAGGAGTCTGGTAGATATTGCATATTGTCACCTTTATGAGTGGGAATAACTGAACACTAACGCCATATCGATAGAAAAACCTTGGTGGTCAATATTAGCCATCAAAATGCAAACTCCGCCAAGTGCAAACTATGTATTTTTCAAGAAAAACGCGAAAAACTGTTTTGCTTGTTATTTATCGATAAAATGAATCCACTTTTTCATCAGTGAATATAGATACTGTCTCTTGAACACCATCTTCCACCTGGATTGAAAAACAGTAAAATGGGAAATTTAAAATGCCTCCGGCGGAGTTTGAAAATCAACGTGAAAGTGGCGGGGTTTTGCAGCCGAATTTAAGCGTTTTGAATTTTCATTGAAGAGTTTCAACTTTGGTAATATTTCAATAACACCTCCTAGAATATTCATAGAGTGTGTAGATGGTGGCACAGATCCTTTCAAACTTAGACTCTTTACTTTCGGTTGATCTTTCATAAATTTTATTCAGACAAGTAGGTAAGTACAATCGAAATCAACTCAATATTCCCAAGAAAAACAAATAGATCGTTCTTAGATGGAACAATCTCATGCACTGAATAATTTCTTCAATACAGAAATAAACAACAAAAACTAATTAAACAAAACTTGTGTCATCTGCAGGGTTTTGGTCTCAGGTGAATTCTTATGTCATTGTAGGAGAAAGGTGAATGTTGAATGTTCTGGTTATCCATTGCATCCTTATATAATTTCAGATTTTGCAAATATTCCCAATCAGGTCCCAAACAAATTCATCGACAAGGATTTGTTTTTCGTTATCAACAGTACCTCCAGGCAATACTTTGTTCGGTGCAAGGAAATATATTTTGTCCCTATTTTGCAAACACTTCTTCTGGCCAGTTTCTTGTCAGTTTGAGAAAATATCCTGAGTAACCGTTTTCCAATCATAGACATGCCAGTTTCTTCCCAAAACTCTAAGTGCTGAGTGTTGTTTTATACTCATGACATATGATGATTGTATATTGGAGATGGGGAGCTTCGTGATTTTATTTAGTGGTGAGTTGAATAATCCGAAAATAAACTATGGGTCACATTTCAACTTCGACTACCCCTATGCTTTCAGTTATGTTCAAATATCGATATTTTTTGTGAAGAGCTTTGAAATGACCGTCAGTCAAAAATATGAGACTGTACCCGCCTGTGGTGAAAGGTCGCGTGATCGGTGTATCCGACGGCAAAAGAAGAACGCGAATAGACACAGAGGGCAGACGGCTGAAGCCACTGATTCGATGCAGTAAAGAAAAGTGAGGTTATCAAGTATTGTGGGTGTACAGTGTACACATAAGCTAACACCTAGTTGGAATCCAGTGTTGATATCCTCAATGAAATAGGAGTAGTATCAAATGTTAACGATACTTATTGAATCAATTGCACGTGCTATTTATCGAGCAGCAGGAGGCCGGTCTTCGTAGGGTCATTTTGTAAGTGAAACAAACTTTTGTGATACTTTTGACTGGTTATGGTTACAAAGTAAGATTAGGGTGAGCAGTCTAATTAAGACTTGATGAAACGTAAAACTCAGATTGTAATGGATTCTCATAACTCTTTGTTGTATAACGAACGTATCACTATAATCAGTAATAAATTAAACGTGGCACAGTTATTTTACCAACTGGAACCTCTCGATAAATAAGAAAGAGTCTTTTCAGCTTCAAAAGACATACGGTCGAACAAACCCAAGGATTGGATTATAAACGAATCCTTGATGAAAATACTTATTGAAGAACATACCTACATTCTCCCTGAGATCTTGACTCTGGAAATATTTCGTAGACCTCATACAAAACTGTATGGGTATTCTCCGAATGAACTTGTCTCTTTCCAACACACCATAGCTAACTGGATTCAAAATCAACTCATCAACTCAGAAAAACCTATAAAGCTTTTTTATTTGATTGGTTTTTCCCAAAATGTTGAACACAACTATATATGGATTATTTTTGTGAATGTACAAGTATGTGTTAATCCAAATATGACTACGACTTTTTTTGGTTGAAGTGGCATTCAAATTATCTCTCTATGATGTGGTCGATATATTTTTGACTCGTGTGAAGTTAGCGTCGGGCGTCAGCGCCCAAATCTAGCGCCCACCCCCCACTTCTAAGTCCGGTTTACACCACACAAGTAGTGGACTGAGGTATTGTGGAAATCGACAAATCGACTCGGAGGTAATTTGTGTTTAAGTAAGGTCGAATAGTAATGGAACATGAGCCAATCATTGCTATACACTTAATAACTGAAGAGACCAACTTTGTGATATATTTTTTATAATAATGGACTGTGAAAACACAAACCCAGAAAAATGTTTTTGAAAAGGTTTGGAATTTCATCCTCACGTTAGAAATTTGAATGTGGGGCAGAATATGCTATTAGACTTTCTAGGAGAAAAAACTCCAAAATTACGGCGTCATAGTTTAAAATGGCGACCACCCCCTGAAAAGACTTTGAGTTTTTTCCTCGAAACTAGTTTTTGAGACATTCTGATGTAGTGCATCATTTTGAGTATATTCAGTAGTACAACTCCACAAATTTTCAGCCCTTCACAATATCGGCGTCATAGTTGAAATGGCGATCACCCCAAGAGAGAATATATGTTTTTTCCTGAAAACGAGTCCTTGAGACACATTCTGATGAAGTGCATCATGTTGAGTATATTTAGTAGTGTAACTCCACAAATTTTCAGCCCTTCAAAATATCGGCGTCATAGTTAAAATGGCGACCACCCCAAGAGAGAATATGTTTTTTTTTCTGCAAACGAGTTCTTGAGACACATTCTGATGAAGTGCATCATGTTGAGTATATTCAGTAGTGCAACTCTACAAATTTTTAGCCCTCCAAAATATCGGCGTCATAGTTGAAATGGCGATCACCCCAAGAGAGAATATATGTTTTTTCCTGAAAGCGAGTCCTTGAGACACATTCTGATGAAGTGCATCATGTTGAGTATATTTAGTAGTATAACTCCACAAATTTTCAGCCCTTCAAAATAAAGGCGTCATAGTTGAAATGCCGACCACCCCTAGGGAGAATTTATTTTTTTTTCCTGAAAACGAGTCCTTGAGACACATTCTGATGTAGTGCATCATGTTGAGTATATTCAGTAGTATAACTCGACAAATGTTCAGCTCTTCAAAATATCCGCGTCATAGTTGAAATGCCGACCTCCCCTGAAAAGACTTTGCATTTTTTCCTGGAAAAGAGTTCTTTAGACACATTATGATGTAGTGCATCATGTTGAGTATATTTAGTAGTATAACTCCACGAATTTTCAGCCCTTCAAAATATCGGCGTCATACTTGAAATGCCGACCACCCCTAGAGATAATTTATTTTTTTTCCTGAAACGAGTCCTTGAGACACATTCTGATGTAGTGCATCATGTTGAGTATATTCAGTAATATAACTCCACAAATGCTCAGCCCTTCAAAATATCGGCGTCATAGTTGAAATGCCGACCACCCCTGAAAAGACTTTGTATCTTTTTCCTGGAAACGAGTCTTTGAGAATCATCATGATGTAGTGCATCATGTTGAGTATATTTAGTAATATAACTCCACAAATTTTCAGCCCTTCAAATTATCGGCGACATAGTTAAAATGGCGACCACCCCTGAAGAGAATTCATTTTTTTTCCTGAAAACGAGTCCTTGAGACACATTTTGATGTAGTGCATCATGTTGAGTATATATAGTAGTATAACGCCTTCTCAGTCCTTCAAAATCATAGCTGAAATGGCGAAAACCACTGAAAAGATTTTTTTTCTCGAAACCAGATTTTGATAGAGATTTCGATATGATGCATCATGTTCAGAATATGTTGTGGTTGGGGTGGTCGCCATTTTAACTATGACGCCGATATTTTGAAAGGCTGAAAATTTGTGGAGTTACACTACTGAATATACTCAACGTGATGCACTTCATCAGAATGTGTCTCAAGGACTCGTTTTCAGGAAAAAAACATATATTCCTCTTTTGGGATTGTCGCCATTTTAACTATGACGCCGATATTTTGAAGGGCTGAGAATTTGTGGAGTTACACTACTAAATATACTCAACATGATGCATTTCATCAGAATGTGTCTCAAGGACTCGTTTTCAGGAGTAAAAATAAATTCTCTCTTGGGGTGGTCGCCATTTAAACTATGACGCCGATATTTTGAAGTGCTGAAAATTTGTGGAGTTATACTATCAAATATGCTCAACATGATGCACTACATCAGATTGTGTCTCAAAAACTCGTTTTCGGAAAAAAAAAAACAAAATCTTCCCAGGGGTGGTCGCCATTTCAACTATGACGCCGATATTTTGGAAGGCTGGAAATTCGTGGAGTTATATTACAACATGATGTACTACATCAGAATGTGTCTCAAGGACTCGTTTTCAGGAAAAAAAAATAAATTCGCTTCATGTATGGTCGCCATTTTAACTATAACTCAGATATTTTGAAGCGCTGAAAATTCGTGGAGTCATACTACTGAATATACTCAACATTAGTCACTACATCAGAATGTGTCTCAGAAACTCGTTTCCGGGATTTCTATATATCATTTCCTCATAAAAAATAACTATTGTTTTTTTTATAAATTGATTTCACCTGTGAATAATTTCTATTGTGAGTTTGAATTTCCAAACCCCTTCAAAAACATTTTTCTGTGTGTGTGTTCACAGTTCATTATTATAAAAAATATATCACAATGTTGTTCTCTTTAATTATTAAGTGTATAGCGATGATTGGCTCATGTTCCAGCACTCTTTGACTGAACTTAAAGGGAACCCAACATACCTCCGAGTCGATTTGGCGATCTCTCTCTCTCTCTCATACGTTTATTGGCCGTTGCTTCCTGAGATGGTGCATTTGGGGCCAGCTCAATACTGGGATTGCAGTAGTCTGACTCTAGGTCATCGTGCAATCCAATCAAATTAGTTCAAATTGCGTGTAAATGTGTGTATGTGTAGTCAGGCTTGTTACTAACTCCTTACGCCTCACTCAGGAGCAGCATGGTTATTCTCGGACCCGTCAACCATGAAACGTGGCAGGAGTCATTCGCCAACGCGACAGAGGATTTGGCGATCTCTACAATACCTCAGTCCACTACTTGTGTGGTGTAAACCGGACTTAGGAGTGGGGGGTGGGCGCTAGATTTGGGCGCTGGCGCCCGACGCTTACTTCACACAAGTATATTCTTGAACTTTAATTCCAACAACTGTTTTGGGTTGAATTGAATCATTTTTCGAATGATTGAGACTTATGGAAGTTTGTGTTGCAAAATGACTGAAGGACATGTTTCAGGGAAGAATCAATAAATAGCAGTAAATGAAATATTCGGTTAAGCAAGCGATATCAGATACTGAATTGAACTGGCAGATACGTGATGAAAATCTATATTCAACAGAAAAAATCACAGTTTTCTGAACAATTCCTACTAACAATGGGTAGACAAAACCGCGACAGATTATTCGCCATACAATAGCTTGTCAAAGCCTTGAGCCTCAGCTATTGTATAGCTGAACGGTTTGGTGACACCCATTGTTAGTGAGAATCGAACAGACAAAAACTGTTATATGATATGTCAAGTATTGTTTATCCGAAATTTTCAATAGCATTCCCTTCGGGTCATGCCTATAGACTTCATTTTTGTAGCATATTTCCATCATATTTATTCTTGTTGTTCGAACTAGAAGTATCTCATCTTTTCATCTGCACGTTGATGTTCATGCAGTTTCTTTTATTTTGGTTACCAATTTTTCCTTATTCTTTTTCACTAAATAGCATATACTGTGTATGATATATCGATATCTCATTTGTCTTGTAACAGTGGAAAGATTCTCACAATTTTCCGCTCTAGTTGTCGTAAGATACACCCATATAATATACATATAATATGGGATATTACCCAAAGATATGAGAATCCCGTTTGAAATATCGCATGAATGAATCAGTCCTTTTCCTCTATGATATTCCTTCGCGAAATCCCTTTGATATCGAATATTTGCATTATGGAAATGGAGTATCTTTTGTGCGATTACTTTTTATACGCTCTTACAGACTATCCGCAATTTACTTCTGGAGCCTTCTGCAAATCCGTGGGCGATTACTTTTCTCCTTTCTCATCAGGATAGAACGCATTCTGCGGAAACTTGATTTGATTTCCCTCAAATATAACGAAACCGCTGACCGTCGGACTCCCTTTCAACAAAGTATAAAATTCGATTAATCCGAATAACATTTCACTAACAACAGCAGCCGTTGCCTCACATAAAAGCTCTGATCTCCGCCAATAACACAGGATCGGACCGGAAATATCGGGAAGAGCTTCTTCCGCAGATTCTAACATTTTTATTTGAATTGGTGACTGTCTTTATGAGCTTTCGAATGATTTAGTTCATCGATCCAGCACGAAAAACTGATCAAAATCGAATATAATTTCGACAGGTTCCCAAATTCACAACAGCAAGTTATAACATTTTCAAAATGCCACATATCATCATGCATGACGTCTAGCAACAAGCACGTGTACGTATTCGGACGCTCCTGTGAAGTTTGTCAGTTTGGAAGTCTCTCTGATGTCTGGAAAAATTAGAAACTTATAAAATTGCAAAGTTAACAGAGTATATTAGTTGGAAAGTGAGTTTGATTTAATTTCGAATAGGCATCTGTAGATATCATATTGTTTTGTTCACTGCATTTCGTATTGGGAGCAACTGATACGATGAGAACACTCTCACTTCATTACCAGAATGTTAGGGGATTGAACACAAAAATTCGGGAATTTTTTAGGAATACCAGTGAGCAAGAGTTTGATGTGTTGATGACGGAGAAATGGTTGAGAGAAGGAGTATCAGATGGAGAAGTGGTGGATTCGAACAAATATAATCTAAAGAGAGCAGATTGGAACGAAGAAGTAACAAACAAGGTAAAGGGAGGAGGAGTACTTATCGCGTTGAATAAAAAAGCTAAAATACTGAAAGCAATAAGGCAGCTTAAGGCTGCATTCGAGGCAGTCATAGTTCAGTTTAGGAATCAATGTCATGTCATAATCACGCTAGCCTGCCTATATTTACCTCCAGGCATCTCCTATGAAAATTTTGATTCTTGCATACAGTTTGGTGCAAGCCAAAATGATTACAGAGTCAAATTATATTCGGAGATTTTGATCTTCTAGAAATTGAAGACCAACTAGTTCCCATAATCATCTTAATACAAAATTGTCTGTTATGAACGATTTGTTAAATTTCAATTCTTTCAGCTTATACAATTATGTTACTTATTTCCAAGGAAGGACTTCAGACTTAGTTATTTCTTCTGAAGGTGACTTGTTCAACACGAGCAATTATAAAAAAACGTTTGAAAGTCTTCAGGACATAACCAATGATACTTTTTCAATAACATCTATAATTAAATCAGACTTTGAACAAACTGAAGCCAGAAGAATCTGCAGGTGTAGATTGTATACCGCCGTATATAGTGAAGGATTGCCATGAATGGTTAGGTCACCCACTACTCCTAATATTTAACTTTACTATTATATACCAACGAAGCAAATAACTACTTAGAAAATAAGGTTCAATTGGACACAATACTGATGGATTTTGGTAAGGCCTTCGACAGGGTGGATCATGGTACTTTACTGCAGAAGTAATATCGATTTGGACTTTCCGATAATATCATGAATCTTTTTAGGAGGTATCTTCAGGATCGATATTGTGAGGTAAAGCATGATGCAAATACCTCAGGCAAATTCTATGCTTTCTCAGGGGTACCCCAAGGTTCAAACTTGGGGCCCACGTTCTTTCTGTTATTTACTAATGACTTGCCAGATTATGTCGAGCACTCCAAATGTTTGCTTTTTGCCGATGACGTAAAAATTTTGAAAGAGGTACGACCAGTCAGAGATTACTCCGCCTTACAAAAAGATTCAAATAGTTTACTGGTTTGGAGCACTCGAAATGATTTAGTTTTCAACCTGAAAAGAATGCCAAATTATAACAATTACCAATTTTGTTCTTCTATCACATGAACAACGAATCGCTATAAAGAGTGCATGAATTCAAAGACTTAGGAATAACCTATGATTGTGAATTATCATTGAAGAAAAATCTTGAACATATAAGAAATACCGCAAGTCGAGCTCTAGGGTTCACTATGAGACAGACCTCTTCATGTGGTAATCATAAAAGTACTCTATTTCACGCTGGTGAGATCTAAACTCGAATATAGTTCTGTAATTTGGAATGGCGAATACGAAACAACCTCACAGGAACTAGAAAAAATACAGAACACATTTGTAAGATACCTCTATTTCAATAAATATCGCAGTAGACCCGATAACAACAGCACTAGAACTCTATTCGATATACCCTCCTTAGACTCCAGGCGGAAAACTTTTGCACTAATTCTTATATATAAAATTATTAATTATAATATGAATTCTGCGGAATTATTGTCACTATTACATGAACTTCAATTCGATGATATGGACAGTGTCGGTAAAGTTTTCGTCGTGGAAGGATATATGGTGATATGGATTGAGGTTCAAGATCATTTTATTTCCAACTCATGGGATATGTCTAGTGTTGTTATCTCACCGAATATACTCATCACGACGTCTTTTGAAACTTCCGAAAAAGAGAAAATTGACCTTCGAGAGGAATTTTGAATTTTTGATGCTCTGATTGCTTCGGCGCCAATCTTCTGATTCACAATTTTTTTATTTACACCCTCGAAAAAAAAGGTGAGTGTTTCCAACAAAATCTCTATCGTCTCCTCTGGTTACCACAACAAAATCAATTATTTTTTATAATTCATTCTAGGGTTCTTTGTTACCGCATACTTTTCAAAAAAAATTATGGAACTCAGCCGTTTGGTTATCAACCGCTTATCGGTACTACTGAGTAAATACTCCAGGATTTGATGAAGTGATAATATGATATCGGTTGCCGAAGTACGAGACATACACTCCTCAGAGAACCCTACCATCCAACTCCAGTAGTAGATTCAGGTTTCATTGAAACCATACCACCGGATGTAAACGAAAGGATCTGCAAAACTGACCACATCATTTCGATTTTCATTCAAATCGAATTAAAATTTTGACTCGATCATTGACTATCTGAGTGACACTTCACATATCATAATCGCAATTATTACATTCAAAATAGTTTCATAAAATCCTTATTTTTTTAAAGGAGAAATATTTTTTTTAATAATGAATTTTTTTATTCATAATATTTTGTAATTTGTTAATCGAAACCATAGCACTATGACAATGCCCCAAGCAAAGGATTAATGTGTAAATATGTATATATTTCACTGAATACCCTTTTATTACCAATTTGCAAATATTTCGGTAGGACAAATTTGTCACCCTTATACTGGTTCAGTATTCATACCGAGTAAATAGTCAATATAAATTTTGTTTCTTACTCCTACTCGCCTCACTTGCATTATTAAAGGCAATTATTTGGGGCGAAGAAGACCACGATGGAGTGTTTTATTGCTTCTGCTGATAACAAGTCAAATGTTGAAGAATTGTTAATTACGAAAGAAACCAGTTGGCGACCTCTCGCCAAATGACTTTTATTCTAAAAAAAAAAATTGTTCTAAAATTGTTCGTTTCCGTTGACCAGCTGACGAACGTCAACCCTCAGGAGTCGAAACTTGTGCGAGCAACGGATCAACGAGGCCTTACCTTTTAACGTGCGAATACCCAGCACGGTGGCCCGGCGAGGATTCGAACCCCGGCCTTCCGCTTGATAGGCAGATATGCTAACCACTACACTACCGAGACCACAACTTCAATGACTTCTTTGGCAGTATAGCTGAAAATATCATTAGTTCATTGCTTGATGTTTACGACTATGATTCACAAACCTCCAAACGGTTTCCTGCACCGTCCAGTTCATTTTTCTTAGCACCAGTTGCAGATGCCGAAGTTCTCAAAACGGTTATATCGTTGAAAAATTCGAAATGTTTATATGCTCATGATCTCAATGGAATAATGATCAAAGATACTATTGACATAATCCTTTTACTTCTAACTGTGTTACCCCTTGAAGTAAGGAAAGTTGCAACCCGTGAACTCTAAGTCGAAGGCTGGGTGTGGGTTCGTCAAGTTTTACAGTAAAAATAAAGTTGTTCGAAATTCAAAAGTAAGTCTGGGCGCCAGACTAGTTGATATATGAAGTAATCTGGAAAACAGATAACAGGAAAGACTACTAAATATATGAGGGATTGACTAATTTTATCTGGGTAGTGAATAACAGCGCTGTTATTGTGCCCTTACAGAGCTACCTATACTTAGGAACTCCCAAACGGGCTTACAGGGGGGTAATTTACAATTGAATCTAAGCACGGAGAGTCGAAGAGACCTGGGATTCTGACAGGTTTCTCACAAAAAGGTTACCTGGATTCTTGAAGACTGCAACTTGTATATTTCTAAAATCAGGTGATCAGGACAAAATACCTGGGTACCATGAACTTCAACCATTCATATGCTATGATACTTCAGCAGGTTGATACTCAATTCCTCATCCTTGAATTTCGAATAAACAGAACAACATTTCAGTGGAACTCCACTCCCAGTACGTGTTATAACACCTTTATCCGGAAATTCATATCCAAATAAAAAAACTCAATGGTACAATATAAAATGAAGGAAGCTGCCATAGCTTTACTCCCAACTCCCTACTATCAAATCTTTATCCCCGGTGGGATGAAGCCTGTAATTAATCAGTCTCAAATTGGAAAAATTGCTGTAAGTTTAATTTTAGTACTTGCCTAAGATGGAATAAGGCTTCGTTAATAATATTATCAACTGGTCTATATTTCAGAATCGATTCATCAGTGAAGCCAACGAACGGGAAAATCTTGCACTGTCTACGGTCAGGGCGCGCTTGACCCCTGTCCCTTTTTCTCTCCCCGATAGATAGGCAACCACGAAGGTCCAAATCTTAAGGCTGATTCACCATTGATATTAGGGCGAGTTTACTTCTGAATGCCGAATGTAAACAATGGATTACAAGTGTTCTATGACGTTTCAAAAAGAATTTAATATCTGATCATTCCAAATGAACGAATATAATTGAAATATATATCGTAGTGAAGCTTGAATCGATAAATTATCGTAATCATGCATTCATTTTCGTTACAATGTAGAGTAGAAGCTGAACTAGGTACTTGTTTGAGTTCTTGTAATGACCGCTAAGGGTAGAGTTAATTGGATTAAGGTAAATGGGTTTTGTACTTCCTGAAATGAAAAGACTGTCATTCCTTATTACTCCAATCTGAGAACTAATTGACACAGGGAACCCAGCGCACAACTAATCGAAATACCACGACCTTACTATTTTGAAAATGTACCTATTGTTCTTCGAAGTTTATGGCATTGAATCATGAAAACCTCGGGGATTTGTATCGTACACGGAGTGGGTAATTTAGCCGTTACAACAGAACTTTACAATTTAGTCTTATTGACATACCTGTTTCCAAAAAGGAAGACTCGTCAATAGTGGGAAATTACCGACTCATCTCCATAATTTCTATATTCGCAAAAATCTTAGAGAAGATAATGAAAGAAGACTTTTTGACTATTTCTAATCAAGAAATTATTTTCACGACTCACAATTTGGCTTTTGGAAAAACCGATCAACAATTCAGGAATTGTTGAGTGTCGTGAGTGGTGTAGCCGAGGCGATTGAGAAGGGTCACCACAAATCATTGATCTTATGTGATTCATCAAAAACCTTACTGCATCTCTCACGATAGTCTTTTAGACAGGCTGAGCTTCTAATGGAATTAGGGAAGTTGCTCTCACACAGCGTGCTCAGGCAGTGGAGATCATAAGTGCAAGATCACAATTCAAAAGTGTCTGTCATGGTGTACCACAGGGTTCGGTCCTTGGGCCATTGCTTTTCATAATCTATATAAATGATTTGCTTCAATGTCTAGCCCCCAAGAGGTATGCTCTATTCGCAGATGATACAACGTTGATTTGTTCTCACCGTGATTACGATCAAATAACTCATTTGTCCCCTACCTACAGAATAAAGCAGAATCCTGGATTCAAACCAACAAGTTACAGCTCAACAGTGACAAAACTCAAAATATATTTTTTTCTTCGAGTAATACGAATAATGAGGACAAAAAAAGGTTATTGGGCCTGAATATTGATAATGAATTAAACTGAAATTTTCATATCTAACAAATAAAGCTCAAACTCTCAAGTACCTTTTTTATACTGCGTCAGCTGAGGTGTCATGTCAATTTCAATACTCTGAAGAGTATTTATTTTGCATTGTTTCATTCCCATATCAGCTATGGAGTTGTTATTTGGGGTAACTCCTTGCAACATTGTTTCTAATCGTTTTCTCAGTATCTGGAACACATGCACTAAAATTCTATAATGTATCGGAGTCTAAGATTTACATCTTTACTTTTAATCTTCCTGTTTTGATGTGTATGGGTATTCTTAGATGTTTAGAAAAACATCAGGCCATTAACTTGCACTGCGAGCCCGTCTATATTTTGGAAAACAATCGCGGTAATGACTTGTCACGTTCATTTGAACTTGAAAAGTCATTATAAATAAGCTGGGGCATAGATAGCGGGCAGTAATTGTTTTGGTCAATAATCGAGTTGCTGAGTGATTTCCTGCAGAAAGAAACGATCGAGATTGATCCTATTTTAATATGAGAATTATTTCATCCTATTCATTTCGTGTGTTTTGTCTGATGATATATATTTGCTCTTGTCCTTTATATGAATGAATCTTATCTGATTTATTTAGCGTTTAGGATGGGGATTGAACAGAGTACAGACTGAAACGAATCATTGAGCCCTGAGCTCACTTGTAAATAATTACCGGGATCATCTACAACGAGAAATCTATTACCCTTATCAGTTCTGGTAAATGGTCCCATCACAACTGTACTTTCTAACTGAGAAGGAAAGCTAACCCTTTTTTTCCGCACTCATCAAACCAAAACGTTTTGCATTCAAAGCTTCTTGACTACAACATACTTGATACTGACGAACATATTTGAGAACGTTTCTTCTCATTTGTGGGCATTAAAAATTTTCAGCTATTCTTTCTGAAACTTTTCCTAGAGATCAATCAATATACTGACATCAAACTGATATTTTTGCACTCGCTCTGCGCTCTACTCAGACTCCGACTGGCATATGTTATGACCTTCTCCTCACCATTTTGAACTCAGGAAAGTACATCTCCCAATCCTGTTTCACTCGCATCTGCTCGAACAGTAAATTCCAGTAAAAAATATGAGGCTGTGAGAAACAGGGATGAAACTAACTTTTGTTTTATCAAATGTCCGCTGAATCATTCCAATTAATTGTTTGCCTTCTGCTTCTACCTTTCAATAATTCATTCTATGAACTGATTGAGGTACTGAAATGTGGAATCAAACACCTGTACCAGGAATGTTTTATCTCCGTTGCAGTTGTATTTAAGTCTAGGATAATCAACCATGGCTTTTATTTCATCAGGGGACGTTCTAAGTCCTCGTGATCTACTACAAAACCTAAATATTGTGAAGATACTCTGAAAAATTTACATTTCGAAAAATTGACTGTTAGATTTGCATCCAATGAACGTTAATGAACATTTTTCAATAGGGCTATTTTCAGAAAAATTTGAACTACACATTACTATATCATCTTAATGAACAAATATTTCTGGTTGTAGCTCTGGACCATAGGAGCAGCTGAATTGGACAAACCAAACAGAAGACATTCATGATGAAACAGTCCATGTTCAGGAATAGATGAGGCTCTTTGTTTCTTACTCTCATCATCCAGAGGGATTTTTATATAACCAGATCGAAGATAAAGTGTCGGTATGAATTTTGCATCATTCAACATAGTAAGGATATCATCAAACAATAGGAGTAGCTGAGAATCTTTCTTGGTAATCTCATTCAGAACAGAATATGAATCTTCCTGACTGTTTCCCAACTAATCGAACAGGTGAACTCCAATGACTAAATGAGGGTTTCAATATGCCCATTGCAAGCATCTTATTCAACTCTTTATTTGGGTGTCCTAATATATATGGGAACATTCTATATTGCCTCTTTTCAAACGTAGGATGATCTTCTGTGTCAAGTTGAGCTGTTATTTTGTCTGTTAAACACAAACAATCTTCAGCAGACTTGAATGAATCAATCACCTTTTCTATCTCAAATACTTGTTCATTAGAAAGTTTTTCATCTTCAAATCATTTTGTTGAGGAGTTGCTGTTAGAATAGTAATATTCATTCCTAGTTCACTGTGAATATTCCAAGAGCTCTGAACTTCATAGTAAGTTCGAACAATTTGCAAAATTCACCCCTTGAAATAAATCCGCATTGAAAAAAAGGTATAACAGATACCTTTATCAATTTGTAATTGTTTCCTAGGTACGAAGGTAACTCACAAATACCTATCGCAGTTTTTTATTTACCATCAGCAATGATGACAGGTCTTTTCCTACTCCTATCCAAAGCACTCTCAAGTTACCACTTACCATACTTTCAGGTCTTGAAAAACCTTTTCTATTTTTTTTTGTATTTTTATCACCCATAGATATAAAATCATAGTTTTAATTTTCAGGTAATGTCTCTACTTAAGCCAGATCCGTTTATAAACAATCAAACTACGTTTCATCAAAAGCCTCATGAAAGTTCATTGAATTTCTAGTATCATTAACATATTGTGATATCACATGACCTATATATTTTGATAAGATGTTCCTTCTTTTCATTTCGAAAACAATCGTGATGATTCACAGGTTGAGTCAAACTACTAAAAAGACTATTGTTGCAATATAAATATCAATAGGCTCCTCACGGCCTTGTGTATTATGTTCATTTCATTCAAGAAGTATTTCATCAAAATCTGTAGGTGAAAATGCAATTTCCATGCAAGTAATTGTTTGCTGCCAATTAAATACTTCATATTTAATCGATCTATACCAAATTAGGACACTACCTGTAGATAAATCTGTACAAGAACTGAAAATTTTTTGTTCTGTGACATTTCGAAATTGCGAAAGTTCCTCAACTTTTTCAAGAAGGGAATTCAAACTTGTTGTACCGTAATATTGACCCCATTTGTATACTGGAACAGATTTTCCTAACCCTGAAAACTAAATTGTAAATGAAGTTTGTTATGCAGAATCTGGAAGAACATTTATTGCAAGTTTTGCATTCAACTCAATGCAAGTAGCCTCTGCATGCTCTTTATAATCGGAATATGAAGTTTCATCTTCTTCAAGTTGTTCTGGGATTTGAAAACGCTTTAATGAAAGTTTTTTCATTTCCTGCAACAAACTCTTGTTTCTAAAACTCTGTTGATAGTTCATCTTGCCACTAGTCTTCACAAAATTATTCTTTCTGAAGTTGAGGTTTTCCTACATGCTACTATATCACGAATACGTAGTTCGTAATCGATGTCTTCTTCATTGAGAGACATTGGTTCTATTTTTCCTTTCATTATTCTTCAGAATATTCAAGTGAGTAGTGAATCACAAAACAATGAAATAAGTCAAAAATTAAATTTTCATAAAAAGTTTCACAGGGAAATAAATCCAATGAAATGCTAGTTATATGATCAGTATGAATAACATAACAATGAAATGAGATACCGTTCATGAAGATATGCCACAAATGAATTTTTTCTGCAGTTCAAGAAACTTTCACAACACGATAATTGATTTCCTGTAAAATATTTGCATCCCAAACGTACAACACTTAATGCGGCCAAACGTTGACATGTAAATTTCTGTAGGCCTATCTTGGTGATACAAAGAGGTATACCCAATTGTATGCCCAACAAGGCACATGTTGCGAACGGCTAGCTTTCCCAGAAATTCAATATATGGCACTGAGAAGTCTGGTTTATAATGTTGTGAATGCGACGCCATCTACAGGAAGTATGGTAATACAAACTCAAGCTAATCTCCCTAGAAAGACTGTATTGTGCCGAAAAAGGGATTCTAAAACATACATTCCATAACACTTTCTCAAGCCTGTTGCTCATAGGTTCTAAGCAACAAGCTTTCGGAATCTGTTATGAAATTTTTTCAAACAATTATAATTAATGTCCTTGGGTTATTACTGTTGAAAATAAATCTTCCTTATTGTTACTATTTTCTGGTAATTTTATAATCAATACCGTATTCTGGCCATACTACACTGTACGAATATAGTATCAGAGAGTCTGTATAAAAATGCGACTCCGCTCCTAATCAGTAGCTAAACCCACTGGAGAATATATTCCACCGTTCAAATCTTGTAAAATTCAATTCAAATTCAGGAAAACCGAAGTGGTCACCCTGATACAACAGCAGAATTCGAAAAAGCCTTTAGAAGAGTTCATAAAAATCAGTAGGAGTGAATGTTCAAAAGTAGAATCCACTACTTCACTCCTATGCCAACCCTGCAACATAATCCTTTTCATCTCACTTATCTCAAAGCTACCTCCCACTTAACCCAATTGAATTAATGAATGCTTAAAATCTCCACCTGTGTATTCAGGAAACCTCCACCAATTTCTCTTTGAGACCGGTATCTACACGCCCTTTGCTTCCTCTTTTTAGTTTCCCTTCAGTCGATCCAATTTCAGAGATTGATCGAAAAAATTTAGTTGTACGAATATACTGCTCAACGAATGAGTACAAATCCACACCCGCTGGAAATAACGACATATCGAATTATTTATGGTTTGAACTCTCTCGTATGAGCTGTTTGTATTTTTTTCTGTTCGTGAACCTAAGTGGGTCGGAATGAAATGGTCGAGCTCCGATTTAACTCAAAACTATAGTTATAATGGACCCGACAAAAATTGGTTGTTGAGTGAAGAGGAAACGAATCACATGAAAAACAGAAAGGGAAATAACAATTTATGTGAGAGAAAAAGGAAAACCTACAGCCTACAGAATGAATTGGGAAATGGGAAAATAAAATGGAAATTTCGAATGTTTCATGGAAAAAACAGAAAATTGATTAAATTGGCCGATAGTTGATGAAAATCCAAGATAGCGAAACTTTGAAGTGGATAGGTGTAAATTTTCCTTTTTAACCAATCTTCCCCGGAAGTTGCCCAGAATGACTTTTTTCTGTAGGGGCACTTAGAATTTGAAGTTTATGCTACTCGGCTGCGTGATAGAGAGAAACTTTGCAGTGCAAGCTCGTCAGGAAATTACTCATCATACTCAAAAAAAAAGAGAATGATAGTTTAAAGAGAATAGCTGAAAAGGTTTTTTTTCCCAAGGTAGTTAGGTTGAGAAGACAGGAATCTAAAATAATGTAATTCGTAATTCTGTTACGATAGTTACAAATGAAAAACTTATCATAAACGACATTTTTTCTGATTGAATCTGCTCTTGAGATTTTGATTATGTCCTATTGTACAGCTTATCCAATACATCTTGGCACAGAAATAATAAAATTAATGCCCATCAATCTCTGTGAAGTATATTAAGATAAAAAAAAACACCTATTATATGTGTTCACTGGGTTGAAATTTATTCTTAAAAAGTGTTTTTTCTTCAGTCATGGTCTATACTACCAGTGTGCAACTTGAAAAGTATCTGAGTTTGTGCCAGGATGGATTGAATAAGCTGTACATAACGATACTTGATAAAAATCCATGTTACCAAAAATTTCACAATTTCCTGTAGTAAGAATTGTACAAGTGATTATGATACTTTTGAATGCGATTATAGGTTTTCGGGAATGCTGATTAAGAAATCTGATGAAGTAAGAAAATAGGCCCTGATATGCTTTGTCCAAAACAAGCTCCTCAATACGCCCCAAATACAGCAAGCCAATGGTGAATGAATATGCCAGTTCTTGAGATTGACTTCAAAATGAGAGTCGAAACGTCGAACAAATCAGGAGAAACCGGTTAAAAACTCCTCCATTCTCCATCTTGCATAAACGAAGATCCGTGAAAGAAATATATTCCCACACAACACCTACACAGGCAGGACACATCCTTAGAGAGCGGTGAGTGATAAAAGGTATCGGACCAGTTCTCTCGTAATAGATTCTTCAGTCGAATTAAAACTGAGAGGTATTATAAATACCAGCATCTTTGACGCACAGTCGATTGAATCTTTTGCTTTGTCTTGCTTGGTTATTTCGTGAGGGGGTAATTAATCAGGATGCTATGAACAGGTATTCATCGGACATTTCTTGAGAATGACTTCAAAATAAACTAGAAAATTCTAACGAATTATTTTATATATATATATATATATATATATATATATATATATATATATATATATATATATATATATATATATATATATATATATATATATATATATATATATATATATATATATATATATATATATATTCTAAAGGTAATCATCAAGCCCTCAACTAGCTGTTTCTGGCTTCGGCCTTCATCAGCTGTGGGTTGGCATGGTTCTCGTATCGAAGACAAATTGTGATAGATGACCAGAGAATTTGATAATATATTTATCAGTTTTCTGATTTCTCTGCTTCATAGCAAATACTACTTTCTATTTGTATCATTTCAGATACATTTGTGGATTCGATTTTCGATAGCACTCTGAGAGTGCTTGTCATTATTTCAGCAAATGCAGTGGTGAGTTGACGTGGTGAACTGTCACCACTGACGGAAAACTATGACAGCATTTTCTTAGAGTGTTTCCCTAGGTGGTTCCACTTATGTGTCGCTTGTGTTTAGGCACGATTCATTTCAAATGGCCATCTTTCACAATTTGTATTCGATACAAAGACCGTGCCAACCGACAGCTGGTAAAGGCCAAAGCCAGAAACAGCTAGTGACATATATACACCTTGTATATACCTCCACATATTCCGCATAATTCGTCTCGACATCATATTGCGTCCAATAGTTTCGGCTTCGATTACTGGCACGTTTTGTCAAGTTTTTGCTCTTGAATTGGACTTTGTGAATTCATTCTTCATAGAAAAAGGTTAGCATCTTCGGGAGAAGAAAATTGATATAATAAGCTATCGAAACGAGAGGGGTTTAGTATATCGTGACTTTTTCTTACACATTCACAAAAAGGACGAATAGTAGAGTGTTTAATACGTTGGTAGGCCTTTCCCACCACTTTTGACCTTGAATGACCTTGATGGCAAGTCACCTTGAATGACTTTTGGTCTGTGGTGTGTGCACCATCTAGCGCATGCAAGTTTGACCTTGAATACCTTTGAGTGTTGACATGGTCTAGCTCTAACAGCATGCCCTTGAATGACATTGAAATTTGTGAATCGTTTCTGAGCTGGCTGCGATTGAACAACATCAAGCAAATATTCTTGTGACCTTCGATACTTTGAGTATTTCCAGTATCGACTGACTTTCTGCAGTGTCAAATTTTCAAATTGATTCACAACAATGGAAAGTTTTGAGACTATATTTACGTTGAATAATCTCGACCTACAAATAACCTTGTTCATACTCGCTGTCGAACGGATTATCACAATTTCATATTGAGGTACTGTGCATGGTGTATAATACCATTTTGCCCCACAAAAAACCTAAAGTGTTTATATATATATATATATATATATTGTGAGAAGGTTAGACGACTGTCTAAGTTAAAGAAGAATCCTTTAAATATTCGGGTGTGCAGTCAACAAGGAATTGGAAAAAGTGAACTCTTTATTCTGTTCAAGCTTTCGAGTCTTTATTGGCTCTTCATCAGGAACTCTACAATGAATTAGGAAAATTGTGAGAATAGAAAAGTTTTTTAACATGTGCTTACTTACGAATGTGAGGTTAATAATCCTTTTTTAATGAAAACATGAAGGACAACATATCACAAACACATCGACCTAATGGTACAAATATAATATAAAACTTTAATTAAAAGATATGAACAATCATACATGTAAAAGAATTGAAAAATGGGAGAAGTTGTTTCTCCTAACAGGCATTGGAAACCATATTTGTAATTTTAACGGAAATGATGTAAAAAGTGAAAAGAAGGGAATGAAGTTGACAAGTGACGAATGATTACAGTTTCCTGTGACCTTGTTGCCAACACACAATGAAAATGAAAGTGAAATCACCAACTACACAGGAGTACCAAATGTAACGTTGTTATTATTACTGCCCAGTAGGGGGCGACTCAGTAAATATGAATTTATGATGCTGAGATTATCAATATCTTTCCTGGAATTTATGGAATTTGGTTCTTTGAAAATTTGTGTCATTTCAAGAAAAGTTCTTTTCTTAAGATTGGACTCATGCTCCAATATCGTCACATTATCATTTCAAGAGGAAGTTGAAAGATAGAATCTGTTCACATAAAAGTGATATTAGAAATCTCAAAAAAACTTGCTCATTAGCACAACATTCAATCAGTTTTGATCATTTGCCCGATTATGATAATGTGACGATATTGGAGCATGAATCCAATCTTAAGAAAAGAACTTTTCTTGAAATGACACAAATTTTCAAAGAACCAAATTCCATAAATTCCAGGAAAGATATTGATAATCTCAGCATCATATATTCATATTTACTAAGTCGCCCCCTACTGGGCAGTAATAATAACAACGTTACATTTGGTACTCCTGTGTAGTTGGTGATTTCACTTTCATTTTCATTGTGTGTTGGCAACAAGGTCACAGGAGACTGTAATCATTCGTCACTTGTCAACTTCATTCCCTTCTTTTCACTTTTTACATCATTTCCGTTAAAATTACAAATATGGTTTCCAATGCCTGTTAGGAGAAACAACTTCTCCCATTTTTCAATTCTCTTACATGCATGATTGTTCATATCTTTTAATTAAAGTTTTATATTATATTTGTACCATTAGGTCGATGTGTTTGTGATATGTTGTCCTTCATGTTTTCATTAAAAAAGGATTATTAACCTCACATTCGTAAGTAAGCACATGTTAGAAAACTTTTCTATTCTCACAATTTTCCTAATTCATTGTAGAGTTCCTGATGAAGAGCCAATAAAGACTCGAAAGCTTGAACAGAATAAAGAGTTCACTTTTTCCAATTCCTTGTTGACTGCACACCCGAATATTTAAAGGATTCTTTTATATATATATATATATATATATATATATATATATATATATATATATATATATATATGATCGGCTAGGCTTCCGCGGTTAGAAATGTGCTGGCTGGAACTTCCGGTTGATCCGCGTCTGGAAAGATTTACTTGTCTACGAGCCATTTTCAAGACTGAGTGACCTTGCGTCTAGGTCTGAGTTGTCTTACTAGCTGGATATCATCACTGGAGATCGAGGATTGAAGGTTGGTGGGATTTAAGGGTTCATTAGTAATTATGGCAGGATCAGGTATCGGAGGACGAATAACCTCGTTATTCAAATGACCTTGAACTTATTGAAATTTTTCAAGACAATGAAGGTACATAACTCTATAGTTTACTAATGACTCAGAATTGGGGAAGGGGCAGTGGTGAACGTATATAACAAGAGTCCTTAATACTTCAACCATTCAACGTGTTAGTTTCCTCTTCTTGAAAGTGATTAAATGGTTGAAAATTAAAATGTATTCGTGCAGTGATTGTGGTAAACGTTTCACTAGGAGCGAAAACTTGCATAGTTATTAGCGGGATTCTTGTTTGTCAAAGATTGAAGCTGGACCATCGAAAAGGCTGAGGATGGATAATCGCCTTACACCTTCCCCACTGCAGACCTGTTTGTGTTGCAATATTAGTCCAGTCTATGACCATTTTCCCGTGTATTCATCCCATACAGCACTGATTCGCATGAAAATTTGGATTCAGGATCTACATACACTCTTTTTCAAAATCTACCCTGTGCCGAGGGTTGCTTTCTCCCTGGGGGTGGATGCCAACCCTTCTTGGGGGTGAAAAAATTTTCATTGGAAATAAGTGCGGAAATCAATAGATTGACTAATTCTAAGCACTTTTTGTTCAATGAAGTTTTTTTCTGAAAAGCAATACTTTTCGACTTTTTCACGAGTGAAATTGTCGGTTTTCAGTAAAAAAAACACGTTTTCCGATCCTTTTTCGCGAATAACTAGAAAATAATGCATCTAATCGAAAAACCTATTGAGAGCAAAATTATAGCTTTTGAAAAAACAAAGGCGATTGTTTATTTGTGATGTATGCAAACCCACTACATACTGAATAATTGCTTGTTGAAAGTCGATTGGTATTTTCAATCGCCAAAATTGAAAGTTTCTACGTACAATAACCAAAAACCAATGCATTTTTCGGAAAAAACTAGTTGGACCTTATTTGAAGTCCTTCAAAAATCCTTTATTTTTGTTATAAAAGTTTCTAACACCAAAACTGACCGAGGTATGAAGGAAATAATGTTGAATCCTATTTTTTTCCATGAAAAAAAAAATTGTGAATAACTCATCCTCTCTTCCCCCCTCTTTGGAAAAAATCGTTGCCTAGTGGAACTATCTGTATATATACATATGTAATATACATATAGTTCCACTAGGCCTAAAATATAGTTACTATGTGTATTCTTCAATATACTAATGTACATACTCTAATTTCTACAAAAATTGTTTTTGTTTTTTTCCCATAACTCGCTTAGTCTTCAAGCAATCAAATCCACCAAAAAAGTATTTTGTAGCTTTTTTCAAGAGCTATAAGCTTATTCACATTATTTTTTGTTCCAGATTATATTTTTGAAAAGGTTCATGCTGAAAGGGCTCAAAAAAGGTACTTTGCGCGAACCCTCACAATATTCAACTGGCTATATCTTACTCTATTTTCATCCTGCAGAAAAAAAAGAAACACCGAAATTTTCAGAGAAGAATAGCATTCAATTTGAACTCTAGGAAATTTTGCATGTGATCAATACTTTTCGAGTTATTTCGAAGAAATGGTGATTTTCCTCTGAATCACGTATATGATTTTTTCTCTTCAATTTCAATTTTTTCCGAAACTACGTACTTTCAATTGATGAAAAACTCAGAACTCATCACAAGAACATGAATGAAGTGAATTATGGAGTAACAACGATATTTTCAAAGGGAGGAGAAGAGAGGATGAGTTATTCACAATTTGTTTTTCAACGAAAAAATAGGATTCAACATTATTTCCTTCATACCTCGGTCAGTTTTGATGCTAGAAACTTTTTTAAATAACAAAAATGAAGGATTTTTGAAGGACTTCAGAAAAGGTCCAATTCGTTTTTCCTGAAAAATGCATTGGTTTTTGGTTATTGTACGTAGAATCTTTCCATTTTGTCGTTTGAAAATACCAATCAACTTTCAACAAGCAATTATTCAGTTCGTAGTGGGTTTGCATACATCACAAATAAACAATCGCCTTTGTTTTTTCAAAAGCTATTATTTTGCTCTCCACAGGTTCTTCGATTAGATGCATTATTTTCCAGTTATTCGCGAAAAAGGATCGGAAAACGTGTTTTTTTTTTACTGAAAACCGACAATTTCACTCGTGAATAAGTTGAAAAGTATTGCTTTTCAGAAAAAACTTCATTGAAGAAAAAGTGCTTAGAATCAGTCGATCTATTGATTTCCGCACTTATTTTCAATAAAAAATGTTTCACCCCCAAGAAGGGGTGACATCCACCCCCAGGAAGAAAGCAACCCTCGGCACGGGGTAGATTTTGGAATAGAGGGGAGGTAGAACCTATATCCAAATTTTCATGCGAATCGGTGCTGTATGGGATAAATACACAGTTTACACTTTTTTCACCGTCATAGACTGGAGTATATGGCCGTTGCTTCTAATTAGATGAATTCACATCGTAGAACTTTGGAACATAGAACAAATGCATGTGTCCAATATGGAGAGGTTGTGGAAATCATCCGCACTGCTTTCAAATTTAGAATTGTCAGCTATGGGGTGAATAGTTGTCTCTATGACAAGGATCACACAATGTTCTTCGACGAAATGAGGCGAAAAAAATTGTATTACTGGAAGAAGTGTTGGTGATTCACAAAACGGTGAAAGTTGACATGGAGGTGTTCGGGCGATACAATCTGCAAACTAAAGAGCTATCTGATATAAATGCTCTAATCAAGTTATCGATCAATCGAGTGACTTGAACATGGTATATGATACTTTTACAGATAGCCTTACATGTTAATCAACGGAATTCAATGAGCGTGATTCAGGACTGTAATGTAATGTTCTATTGATGAAAAATGGGTTTTCAGGTTGGACTATTGATGAAATATTGTATATGGAGGTTAATATCAACAAATACAGTCCACTCGAAACGTCTTCATAAATGAAGTTGCCGAAATTCATCGAGTCGGAGACAATTAACACCATTATTTTTCTGCATGGGCCGTAACTTTAGTACTTTTTCCCGTCGCCATTAGAGTGAACGGAATTTCATCATACCCACCATTCCATATTTTACTGAATGTGACAGGTATAGATTTTCCAGATGAGTTGCAAGATATTCCAAAATTTGAAGTAATGAATAATTGCTCTATCAATGTTCATGGCTTAGAAAGTAATTTGAAGAATGGTAAAATTGAATATGCGGTAGTCGGTCCATTACATTATTCTAAAAGTAGAGTCGATTGTCATGTTGATCTTCTGAATATCACTAATGAGTCTGTTAACAATTATTACGGTTGGATGAAACATCTATTGAAATCAGTTTCTTCTCAAGTGTCCGCAAATCAACATATTTTTGTGATGGATGCTTATTGTATTCTGGAACTGAGCGACGTTTACAACTCCATCAGTCGAATAATTCCAATAACAAGTGCACCCACTACAACACTCAGAGTAAATAAATTCAGAAAATACGTAACTGATAATATTTTGAAATTCGAGAATATTGAGAAACAATTGATTTGTGTATGCGCTGATTTCGAATCAATTTTGATGCCAGTGCCTACAACGGAACCAAATCCTGCTCACTCCTACACCAATCGAACTTACTTATATGAACCAAATGCTTTCGCATGAAGTATTCTTTTAACGATTGCAAACTTGAAGGCTGATCTCACTGATAATATGTATCATAAATATTTGTAAAATGTCGTCCCAATCACTCCTTTGACTGGAGAGCAGGACTTTAATATTGCTGCCATCACTTGTGGAGTATGCGGAAAAACATTCGAGGATGGTGATATTAAAGTACTTGATCACTGCCATTTAGTGGTCAAAAAAAGAATAGGTGCGGTGCATTCAGTATGTAACCTCGATTTTAATTTACCTTATTCCGCTCCAATAATCTTCCATAATCTCAGTGGGTTTGACTGTCACTTAGAAAGGAAATGTGTCGTAACAAATATAAGGTTGCATTATCGCTGAAACTGAAGAGAACTATATATCTTTCACTGAACATATATTCATGGAGAATAAAAATTTTTTTTTAAATTGAAATTCATCGATAGTTATAAATTCTTGGCTAGGTGATAATTTAGATGATTGGCATTTAATGGATATAATAATAATAATAATACTTTATTTTCCATGTAGACAATATACATTGTATAGGAATAGTCAATAAAAGAAGTAAAAAATTAAGACAGAGTATAAGAAACCTACAAGTAGAAACATCACCTTAAAACTAAAATACCCTACTCATCTATTCTAAAAATTCATTCAATGAATAAAAACAATGTTCAATTAAAACTTTTCAAATTTCTCTTAAACATCACAAAGTTATGTTCTTCCCTTAAATGATCGGGCAGTTTGTCGAATATTTTTATTCCAATGTATTCTGGTGCAAATGAAGTCACTCTTAGTCTTGCATATGGCACATGAAATCTATTTTTTGTTCTAGTGTCATGGTGATGAACACTTTTGTTCATTTTGAAATGTGTTTTGTTTTTGAATATGTAAGTGCATATTTCAAATACCTATATAAACTGATGTGATAATTTTTGAAAATTTGTCTGCAAGATTCTCGCCTTGAGACACTTGCAATACACCGTATAATGCGTTTTTGAGCAATGAATACATTATTAGTCATGGATGACCCACCTCAGAAGCAGACACCATACCTCAGTCTTGAATCAACTTGAGCATAATGAATGCTCATTAGTTGAGTGGTAGTTAAAACTGCCCGCAGATTCATAAATAGACATTTCATTGAGTTAAGCTTAGATGTTGGCAATGAGCATTCCAGCTCAAGTTTTCGTCAAGAAGAATACCCAGAAATTTAACGCTTTCATTCGATTTGGAGTATGTCGCATTATTAGCGCTGAAACTGAAGTCTTCTATCCTATTTTGTCTGTTATTAAAACGAATAATATTTGTTTTTTCCGAATTGAAAAACAAATCATGATAATTGAAAAAATCTGATATTTGTTCAACTGCAGAAGCACATTTGTCTTCCAATATTTCGTCATCTGGTGCCGAGATGATCATAGAAATGTCGTCAGCATAAGGTGTATAATGAACTTCAGAAACAGCAGAGTCTATATTGTTTATATATAGGATAAATAGGATTGAGCCCAGAATGGACCCTTGAGGTACACCCATACCTACGCTTAAAGGCTCAGAATTTATACTCTGAATTTCATTATTGACCGTACACTGAAGAGATACATATTGACTTCTACCTTCAAGAAATGAGGATATCCAGTTGAGAGAGACACCTCTTAGCCCATACCTTTCCAATTTCAGTAAAAGTTTTTGATGATCGACGCAGTCGAATGCCCGACTCAAATCACAGAAAATCGCCGCTGGGCATTCACCTGCCTGAATATATCTAATTACCTCACTATATAATGAAAAAATAGCAGTATTAGTTGATTTTTCTGCACGAAAGCCATGCTGCGTGTTAGTTAATATTTTGTGTAAATTCAAAAATGAAATAAGTCGGTCCAAAAATGCATATTCGAATATCTTTGATAGTACAAATGGTACTGTTACTGGACGATAGTTTTCCATCAAGTTCGGGTTATTTTTCTTGAAAATAGGAGTCACTTTTCCGATTTTCATTTCTTGCGGAAATACACCTTTTACAAATGACAGATTAATCAGATGTGTTAATGGTTTTATTATCGTTGGAAGATGTTTCAAGATGTACATAGGAATATCATCTGCTCCAGAGGATTTCTTATTTTTCAATTCATTCCTCAATAAGGATAATAATTCATTTTCAGTAAATGGTTTCAAGAACATTGTGAACACATTAAAAAAAATTTCATCGAGTTTTTGACCAAACTGTGCGGGGCCTCTTTAAAAAATTTGTTGAGCTCGGATGCTACAGTATGTTGATCTTCTTCCATAGAGTCATCAACCTTGAGTGAAATATCACTTCTTTCGCAGTTTTTATTTGTGAGATTGGACACAACATTCCATGAGGCACGAATTGTGTTTGGAGAATTGAATATAACACCTTGATAATATTTTTTCTTCTTTTCTTTCATCAAACTGTAATGTGTTCTTTTAGCTTTTCTATATATAGGTGCAAAAGGAGGAAAAGCAGCCTTCAAAGCAAAAAGATTTTTCAAAGCTTGACTTGAACGTATTTCTTCAGCATCAACCCATGTTTTCTCATCAACTTCATAATGAAAACTTTTTCAGAAAAATGTATAGAGAAGTTATGTTTTAATATCTCAAAAAAAAGAATTGAAGGCTTCATTAATATCTGGAATATTATATTGAATTCAGTTTTTGGGGAAAAAGAGGTATGTATATTGAATTCATTTAATTCTAAAAATACCGTCCTATGATCAGAAATATCATTATCGAAGACACCGCATGAACCATTCAATGGGCATGCTTGAAGACTGGCTTCAAATCAAATATTCTAAAAATGAACAATTTGTTCAGGCCAGCCTCAACTCACCTACACTGTAGGTTGACGGATTTTTAGAATATTTGATTTGAAGCCAGTCTTCAAGCATGCCCATTGAATATTTGCATTATTAGTATTATGATGTCAATGTTGGGTTTGTATAAAAAATCAAGAAATTCTGAAATCTTATCAAGAAACATATTGATAGATCCACATAGAGATCTGTAACAATTTAAAACAATTGTTTTACATTTGGTCGTTTTAAAAGATGCGGCGCATATTTCAAAGTGCTGTTCAATGCAAAATTGTTACTCCTTACGGGCCCATATAGTAACCCCTCCACATTTTAAAGTTGGTCTACAATAGGAGCTTACTACCTGATAAACTTCAATATGCAATGAATGCAGATGGTCTGATTCAATTCCAATTTTAACGAAGCACAAAAAATAAAAACTTTTGAAGTTACAGATTATATCACTATATAATAAATTGATTTTGTCCTTATTCAATGTATTTACGTTGAGTAAAATAAAATTTGGGTTAAAATTTGGGTTTAAATTTTTCATTTTCCCCTAAAATGAGTTCCCTTTTCGGCGTTTTCGGAGAGAATATAGTCGATATAATTTTCAGGAATTTTTTCCAATATACTCAATACTTGTTAATATACATTATTAAAACCTTTGGCATTCACTGCGCATAACTGTCTATATTCAAAGTTCTGATAATCCCATTTTTCTAGATGAAAGCCTCAGTTTGGTCATATTTCGGAATCAACCGTCAGATTTATGCGCAATACATTTTTTACCACTCCCTATTGTGTGAGGACGAAATGAAAACTATATGCCATTCGAGTTCTAGGGGTACCACACTAAGGTACGGTTGATCAGTGGGGGCAGGGAGGTTAAACAAGGAGAGTCTGATAACTGGTTTCGATATTCGACCAAATGAGACTTTTAGGAGTATGAAAACAAAGTTATGCCACTAGGTGGCATCGGTATATGACAAACACCCAGCAATCAACCTGCACAAACTTGTTAAGGAGAGAAGGTTGTTGGGATGTGTGTCATGAGAAGCAAAATGCAATAAGCCCTAGAAGCTGAAGTGCTTTCCGGAGGCCTGGCAGTGAGGGTCAGATCGGGTTCCACGAGGCGAAAAAAAATGTGGCATCGGTCGTATTTTCATATATATTTGACAGTACCAATCATAGTTTCCTGAAATGAGTCCTCTTACCATTAAAAACAGATGCGCGGTAGATTATGACCGATCACAGAGATGTGCAAACAAGTGATTTACGTTCTCTCAATAGAACCTAATATAGCTTCGAAGTCATTTAAGGTCAGAGTTTATAGAAAAAACAGCACATATTTTTTTTGTAATCGCACTCAATCAAACCTCAACATACTTAAATGTCAAGGATGTTCGAGGTCAAATTATTCAACAAAAATGCCACAGAAGTGGTCTCGCAGACAGCTAGTGTGGACAATTTCTACCAGGTGGCGCCTCTGTTTATAACGCACTGCATACTCAGTAAATGTATTTAAGACTCGAGAAATTACTACCTCAAATCAGTACCTTACCGATATTTGTATTCGTAGTGCCGCATTGCATTATTCAATGTAAGTATCTGTTTTCATTTATTATTTTAGTTCTTTTTCCATGTTCAAAATTATGTTTCACGTGGTATTTTTCACCATACTTTTGTATTTTGAAAATCAATTGATTTCATTCTCAGAAACATGTCTACTCTAAAGACGATCTTTTCTCCAGAACAAGTGAAGGTGCATTCAAACGTTGTCATTTAAGAAGGTGGTGCTGCCCCAATGGACCTACCGGTGTCAGATGTGGTGTCGGACATGCCGATTCTAGCTAGCCAGGAGCTGGCTGAAGCGGGGGCTGCGGCTACGTCGAGGGGTACAGCAATAGCTGGAGCATTTTTCGAAGCCTTCAACTCGAATGTGCAGCAGCCATTGGAGTTGTCCCCTGTGTTGAATGGTATGCTAGACATGGCAGATGAGATGACAGAGCCCAAGCTTCTGGAGCCTATTGACTTTGGGAACGACTCGATCATGTTCCCGAGTCCGCAACGGGTGTAGGTGGAGAAGAAGGAGGTGTCACAAACTTCCAGGAGCAAAGATCTCTTCAAATTTCTTCAGAAGCTTGCTGTCTGGGACGATTTCGGAAAGTTGTAGCAGAGCAAACAATTTGGTGGGTTGAAAAAGAAGGCGGCCGACAATCCACCACCAACAGACAGCAAGTGGCAGAAGCGGGAACCGTCAATGAAGGCATCTAAACCGCCAAAAAAGAATACGCTGCAGCCACCGAGGCCAGCGAAACCCCCGAAGAAGAGGAACACAACCACCGCTACCAAGAAGACGGCTGCACCGGCTCGAGAACGGCTTGTTGGTGAGCCGAATGCCATTTGGAGAAGATGTGCACTGGCTTCTTCCCTGTGAAGACTAGCCTATATTCATATTCACACATTTAGATTTGATCTGTAATACACAACAAATGGCTGTTGAAACATAATAAAAACTGATGAAGTATGTACTTACTGTCCGCAAACAAGTTTCAACCGAAACAGTTATGAATATATTTTTCAGCAGTTCTACATATGAGAACTTGTAAGTTAATTTACAACCAAGAATAGTAGCTTTGCTTTGAGTGATTCGTTTGATACTATTCATGCGGGTAATCCAAATATACCCAAAATAATCGCTACCCATATTTCACCAGTCTTGAAATTGCGTTCATTCATCATGAATGAATGACACCGAAGTGTGTGAAGTGATCGGTATCGGAGAATATTCAAAATACATATGCTAACTAAAATTGCCTGTCTGTATTTCAGTCTAAGCCAAAAATTCAAAGAGCAATTCAACCAAACTCTTTGTCATGCGGATTTCAACTAATCTCATAACTATCTGATGAATCTATCTTTTATGACTGTATGTTCATATCGGTGAAACGGAATTTTTTACATCATAATATACTAGGCCATTTCGAGTGTGCATCAATGTTTACCTCAGCGTAAAGCATTCTGATCATAGCACATTGATGTTGAATATTTCAGACTGTAAAAGAAGGACATCAAACACAAAATAACTGAATGTTATTGAAATAACCTCGGCTTGAGTGATCTATTCCATAAAACGCATGGAGTGTTACATCCTATGTGATAAAAGAAAATATTCCGCAGATGATATTTGAGAGGGCCCAAAAAACAGAGTGACAATTGGATATTATGGGAAATATTAAGAATTCCATTTGATGTATGATTCGTCATCATCATCGAAATAATACAAAATAAATGGCCACAACAAAGTTATCGATTAATTCCCAGAAACCAATTCGAATTTATGATATATTTTTCGTAGTCAACAACAAGCAGTCTAATGCACCAAGGAACACGATGTTCGAATATATCGGGCCGGAGGCCCTCAAACTTGCGAATTGTTGTCCTAGAACACAAACATCTTCCATATAACACATATGGAAGGCTATCTTAGGTTCTATGAATGGAAAAAAAAAGTTACAATTGATAGTGCCGATACCACTAAAAATGTAACAGATTCCCACTTGGTATCTTCGTTTCAACTACAATACACAGTTTTCTTTGCAAATTATATCGCTTCCAAAAACCCAGTTGATAAAAATGCAGGAACCGCCTTTCTCTGTGAGGTGTAACAACGCAATTCAGGAGTTCAAATGAACACAATGAATATTGATTGACGTTTGGCAATGTCAATTAAAGGAATCAACGGCGATTACCATTGAGAATCCATTATTCCTCATTGCCGGCATTCCCAGTTTCTGAACGTTAACGATCAGAGTTCATTGCTTCCCAAATGGGAATTTTTATTGAATGTGAGCCCTGCACTTTCCCATTCTTCCATCAGTAACGGATTATATATTGGATCCAGTCCAAAATATTCATTAATATCGGAATTATGAACTGGAGTTCAACTTCCGGATGCAATGTACAAAAGGGAAAGACCATATAAGTTCTGTATTTTTGTCGATTGAGATTGATTTCAAGTAGCTTGAGATTGACACGATATGCAAAAATGTTGGATGTTTACGATCGGTGCATCTCAAAATTATTTTTAGTCGTACTGATTGAGAGAGTGATCCCAATGGGCAAACGTACGTTGATTCAACGTTCGTTTCACCTGGTTATAACTTCTAACTTGTTTAAGTTACGTGTAAATAAAATTCTGATTATATAGTTATTCAGTATCAGTACTTTTGTTCGGGTTTGAAGGCCGTCGTTTTTTAGAATTTCTTCCGGGCGTTTCGCTGGCGCGACTGGCTAGCTTCTTCAGAGGCTCATACATCTTGAGTTGGACTCCGATGACCCAGTCATCAGTCAGGAAAAAATTCGAAAATACGACAGCCTTCAAACCCGAACAAAAGTATTGATACTGAAAACCTCGTTGAATGATATCATTATCTTCCCATCTTACGTTAGAGTAACATTTAGTTATACTATCTGGAATATACATTTCAAATCGATAATGAACCTACGTTAAATCCTTATTATTAAATGACGTTGATGATATCTTCTAATTGATTTTCACATTAGCAAGCTACATTATTTCAACATTATATTACATGCTTTCAACAACTACTAGTTGATGGGCCCCATTTATTGATTATACGTTGTAACGGAATAATAGGCACTGCGCCTTTTATGTTCTCAGTGATATTCAATTCGATAAAATCCCAACTGAAATTGAATAGAGTGACGTCTCTCGCCGAGAGATGTCCGTAGGAGTATCAAAGAGCACGACCACAACGTTGAAGTTTCTGAACTCGATGAAAAAAACACTGAGAATCTGAAAACGCGTAGATTCAATTGAAGAATTTGTTTGGTGCAAGGATTTGAAGTATTGAAAGCCCTAGGGTGCCTACCAAATATATTTTTGTTTGAAAATACTGATGCGTTACCTGGTTTTAGGGGAGTTGTTTCTATATGACTATTTGTTAGCCTAGATGAAGAGTGTTTATGATTGTTAAATATTCTTACATCCTTAATATGAAAATGGTTTTTTTTGGTTTCAGCTCTGTTGAATCCAACGCCGAATAAACTGAATAAGCTAGAACTGTCTCATTCAATTCTCTGTGTTGAACCCATATTTTTTCCAAACCTTGGTGGGACCCAAAGTACCCCTATTTTGAGTTCCGCTACAACTTGGTGCCCAACGTGGGACAGAGAAAGATTACGAGAAAGCACACAGCAATAAAGAAAAACGATCAACAAGGTGAAATATTGTTCAGGAACTACCCTTTGAGGAATAGATTGCATTCAATGTCAGTAAATAATTCAACTACGGAGAGCATTTCCTGAGTAACCCTGAGAACGGAAGAATAGCGACGGAAACCATTCCAAAAATTATTCACGCAGTTGGTAAAGTAGTTGGTCAAAAAACAGCAGTAACTACAAGAAATTCAGTCAGGAGACGTTTTTCCTCGTCAAACAATTATCTCTTACCACACGTGAACCAACTCCAGCACACAGAAAATGGAAGTTTGAATAGAAACATGCATTATTTAAGTTATTTCAGTGAGAAATTTTTCAATGATAATAGTTATAGTATTATTGGAAGAAGTAGTCGATAGAATGTCTGTACACCAGTCAGCAATAATAATAATTTGGATGCAGGTTCATTTTTGCGTCAAAATAAGACAATTGATAATAATAAAAATTTGCCTTCTAGAGCGGAAGTACAAAATACCACAAATCAGCCATTTCAAAGCAAGAATGGACCCGTTTACGCCTCAAATTCTTATTCACTGAATATACAGCAAAATCAACAAGAAGTGATTAATAATACTGTTTCCATCTGGAGAAAAAATAATGATGTTAATTTTGAAAATCAGAGACGGAATTCATCAGCTTCTACTGTTCAAAATTTGCACAGTGATAAGTTTTTGTTTATGCATTGGCATACATTGCTCCACAAATGGTAAGGAGTCAGGAAAATGCAAATATTGATAGTCAAGCGAAGAGTAACAAACACTACACAGATATATGGAACCTGATAATGGTGCAGATGCACATGCATTTACTGATCGTAGCAATTCGGTAAATTTGGCAACTTTGATATCAGACTTGCCGAAAAATCCTCAGTATGGTAATTTAGGGAATACAAATAATGAATATCACAATAATTCTGGTTCGCTCAATTTTCCAGTGATAAATAATTGCCCTTTACCTAAAACTGAGAACAATCAGCAGAGATACACTGCTCAACCCCAGTCAACTACTGTATATCCAGCTAATAATGGGGCTAATATCCCTCACACAGAGGTTACACATTCAAATTACAATCAATTTTTAGGTAATGATAATAGGGCAAATTCAGCTAGTCGAGTAGATTTGTCGACTATTGTCAATCAAGTGATTGAAAAAGTAAAATATTTGAATAATACAGGTATGTTGAGGAATGTAAACAATCTTGAGGCGAACAGACGTTTACCTAATTTTGATAATTCAGAGAATCTAGCCCCCATGGAGTTAATAATTGAACATACGATCTCATGTGATGATATAATATGAATTTATCTACACCCGTACTCCAATGATACAGTTATATGCCCACAACCCGTTTGACGTTCGTCAAGTCGCAATCGGTAAAGGTATTGAATTTTTGAAGAATATAGCCAAACCACGATAATCATAACAAAATGTCTGATACCAGCGATATGGAAGAATCACCCTCACACGTTCACCGGCAGAAATACAGTTAGAATGATCAAAATTTTCATTTGACAAATGCATGATTCATTACTTTATTTTTTCAATTTCAGAACTCTCCGTAGGCGAGCGGTCTAAGGCGCTGAGATAATGTTAAATAGTTGGGAGAGACGTGGGTTCGATTCCGGCCTCGATTTTTTTTTTCAATTTTTTATCTTCTCTCCATTTCCCATCGTTTCATTTCTTGAAGTAATACCACTTATTACAATTCTGTAGAATTTTTCAAAGAAATGCGTTCAGTTAGTATTATTGTGTGCAATACAAATATAAACATAATATTTGTAGTTCTTCACTATTGTTTGGGTGTGGATAAAATAGCGTATGCAACTCCCATGTAATGGTTATTACATGATCGTTGCATAATATACTATTGTGTTCTAAATCATTAATAGTATTGGGGTCAAGATATATTATTATATAATGTTTATCAATGTTTAAATGATGGTGAAAATTAACATTATTTATCAAATATATAAATTTGTGTGGTAATATAACAACACGTTTTTAATAAACGTTAAAATCGCTTATGAGGTTCATTATAATAATACGTTGAAACAAAACGTTTCTCAATAATATAATTCTTGAGGTAAAAAAACGTCATTTTCCGCCACATTTTTACAGATGTTCCACGGTTGGTTATGTAACTTCTTTCCAACGTGTTTCAACGTGTTTTGAAAAAAAAATGTTTCGGAAAAGTTACTTGAGGAAATGTGCTAATTTAGTTTTTGCAAAATGAAAATGAATTTTCAAAAACAATTGGAAAAAAGCAACTTCTTTCGAGTAAATATTCAGATTGATGTCTTCATGCGGATACTAACTGGAAATTCCCATGAAATATGAACAAGGCAAGCTATCTGAAGAATCATATTTCTTACAGCTTCAAAAAAAAATTGGTCACACCGAGCCCATTTGCCGGCTGAACTGTAGGTGTCATAAGTGAACGTTTCCACAGCTCGCTACAAAAAAATGAGTTTTAATCAATGAGGATTAATGTTCGTAAGGGGGCGTTAGCTGGTTGACTAAAGAACCCATTTTGAACCCTTTTTTCCAATAACAAAAGAGATGAATTTTTGGTGATTAGATCTGATTCTGATCTATCAGGAGGTTATTCATATAGTTTTCCTTTTTTCATTTTTATATCAAGAAAATTCTCAATTCTACTTTTCTTCCTTGTTTTGAACGTTTTCATATCATAACAACATTCGAGAACAATTCTAGTACGAATATTGTTGGTTTCAAAAAAGTAGATGAACAAGTTTTTCAAACTATGTACGTTACCAAGCCCTTCTTCTATTTGATTACAAGACCGCTAATATCAGAAAATTTCACACACACAAACCGCAGTAAGCAGCTGAAAGGAACGAACATACTTAATACCCCAGGGACAACATCAGTTTATTGTTGAAATGACATATTCTATGATGTCATGAAGTTATTATTACTTGAATCACGTTGAAATATTTGTGGCAAAAATATTTTATATAAGGTATACTCAAATCGCTGCCACAAATATTTGAACGCTGTTCAAGTAATAATAACTTAGTGACACCATATAACATCTTACTCAAACAATACACGACTAAAGGAAAGAGGATTTGTGACTTGACGCCGCGGCCTCGACCTGCCCACTCCCCAGGTCTCTTCACGAGTTCTCTCTAAGTTCTTAATCTGCCTATTCCTCAGATTAAACTGATGTATCGAAGGGTGTTCTGTGATATTTGTATCGATTGGTGCACTAAAGTGGAAGTTCCACTTGAGTAGCTCCGCCGATATAGATACCATTCAACACCCTTTGATACCTCAGTTCATTCTGAAGATTAGGCAAATTGAGACCTACTAAGAGAGAACTCGTGGCGAGACCTGTATATATGTATACATGAAAGACAATATATAATTAAATTGATTCCAATAAATATCAATACAATATTCAATAAGTTCCTGATCTAAACTATGTTCATACTGAAAGCACTCGATTTTTTTTCCAAAAAATGAAATTCATTCAGAGCATAAAAAATAATTTTACAAATAAAAAAATACATGAGTACATGACAGAAAATTATTCCAAAAAATCAAATCCTTTTCAAATCAGTTCATTATTTCAGTTCATCATAGGATGATATTCTAAATGATTGAAAATAAATATAATTCTCTGTTCAATTCTGTTGTTCAATATATAGTTTTCTACGAATGCATATAGTCAAGAAGAAGCCGAATTTAATGTGATACCTAGGTAACTTCTCATTTGAGTCACTTAATTTAAATCGATTGCTCCAGATATGGTACCCTGAGAAGTCTACGAACATAGTTTGGATTACATAAGTGTATTAAACTAGTAAAATATTACAACTTTTTTATATATAAGGTAAGTGGTTTGTAGAACGTTTGACTAATTAACAACTCGACAGTGAATAAATGATATTGTGCAGTAAAAATAAGATCACTATATAAATATATGAGAGATAAAACGTTTTCCATGCTATAGTAATATGTTACTCATTTTGAAAGCTATAGAGCTGAACAACTGTCATTCCCAAAAAACACATACCTTTCACAAAAAAACTGCTTTGAAAATTACACCAAGTCTGTAATCGATCTCTGAACAGAGGTTACTGATGATTAATGATTCTACACGCAATAACAACATTATAATCTAATAACTGTATGTGATTATGATCTATGCAAGAATGAGGTTCTAATATTTTGATATCTCTCAGCCTCCCGATGACTCTTTCGACATGTATTCTCAAAGCAGCTATTCTCTTGGATTCCTTCACTTCTGTAGGTGAGCTTGGAGTTGAACTCGAAACTGAAGGATGATGTCTCATCAAAGCACATATCCTTTCTGTCAGAAGAGATGACAAGTACTTTGTCCGTCATTATTTCCATACCAGATGTTAATTTTTCCAGATATCCACAATTTTCAACAACGTCACCATCAGTTGCTCTCCCACCAAATACATTTGCAAATTTGAAATTAATTTTTCATATTCGGGTATGCTAATAGCAAAATTCGAAAATGAATTTTTCTAATTTCTATAATTCCTATTCTACTTCGATTAACATTAATATAATTAATCCCCAATTCTACCTAATTCATATGATAACTACAATCCAATATGATGTATTTACATCCCTTTTTGTTTCAGGTTGACCACCTTGTTTTGAGAAGATTCTACTTTCAAGAAACTACTAATGGTAGCTAGTTATTCAGTTTCATGTAGTAGTTTACTTAGTTGGCTTTGCTTTGATTTGCATGTTATTGATATGTTCAAACTTTAAATTGATACAAACTCTGAATATTAAGTACCCCTCTTTCTTTTCCGTTTGTTGGATTTTGTAATCTATAACTGTTTACCGGATTATCATTCATTATCTCATACAGTCCTTCAAATGAAAGTAATAATTTCGCCCAAAACCCATGACTCTCATTTGGTACTCTCAAATTTCTGATTTTCACTAAGTCACCTTCCTCAAATTTCGTTCTTTTCACATTTCTCTGACTCTCTCTTTTGATATACCTTTTTGCATTTCTGATTATCATCAAATTTACTTTTTCCAATGTATCTTCTAACACCTTATTTTCATTCATCCATTCTCTCTCTGTCCTTTTTCCAGTCACCACCTACTTGGGGCATTCTTCCGTTATCGCACTTGGTATATCATTCAAATATTTCTTTACTATTAGTATTTTATCATTCAATTGTATATGATTTTTTTGTACAATTAGTCTCAGATATTTTATTACTTCTCTGATAAACTTGTAAACCTTAATTGATTTCCTACATTCTTACTAAACCTTTTCATTCGATCGTTGTTAAAAATATATTGCATTATCCAAAATTAGTTGTTCAGGTCTCCCAATTTGTTGTATAAATTCTGTCAAACGCATTTTAACCACTTTGAAATTAGTTTTCTTGCAAGTATATAGTTTTATGAATTTGGAAGAATGATCTACTATTACAAAAATATGTTCATTTTTATTGTCACTAGCTAACATGTTGCTTATAAAATCAATGGATACAATATGCAAAGTTTTCTGGGAAATTAAACTTTTTGGCTCATTTTTATTCGTTATATTCTTATGTTTTTCCAATTGACATGGACTACATTTTGTTAATGAATATTTTGTAATCTCTAAATCACTACAACGTATAAAATTTCCCTGAATATCATCCACGTTTTCCTGATTCCGGTAAGTAAATATTTTTCATGAATTCTTCGAATTGATTTTTCTACAAAACAGTTTTATCACCACATATAATTCATTTTCATTTACCTTTTCAATAACCACTCCATTTCTTCCCATAGCTCCCGTGTTTTTTCAGTTGAATTTATCTGATCCTCTTGTACTGTTTTCTTTGTAAACAATAATGTCGTTAGTTGTAAATTAGGTAGAGCATGTGGTCGAGGTTCACTATTGGGCTATATTAACTTAAAATCAAAGTGAAACAATTTAATTTGGACGCCACCCATTTCTCCTCATAAAAGATTGCTCAGATCTTGTTCGAAAAGGAAAAACAAGATACAAGAAAAGTTGGTGTACACTTCGTGTAATATTTATGAACTATACATCAATATTCAATACTGATGAAAGGTGGGAGGAGTCTGAAGTCAAACAAATACCTTCCTTAAATATTATGTAATGAAAAACCCCTTATGACATACACAAAAAATAATTTACGGCCAATCAACTTCATGGAAATGACACATTGGTGTTGAATAGTGATTTCAGGTCAGTTAAACCAAAATACAATATGATTTTATCATGTGATGACTTTTTGCAAGTGTTATGAAAATATGAGAGCGATCGTCCAGTACTGTACGAGGGCTGTTTCACACAAATATGATATAAGTAAAAAAAAGCAGCAGGTAAAACATGGAAAATATCAAAGTTGGTTTATGTATACTATCCTGTAAAGACTATGCGGTAGTCTAATGTCCCACGAAGTTGGTTGAAGCCAAAAGTTGTACCATCCACTCCAATCAGGTACGTCGTACCCAAGCAATAAAAGGAAAGACAGCTAGGGGAGTAGATGAAGCATCCTTGGGCTGAGCAGTTTTTGACAGGCTTCTCAGATGGACCACCCTCTCAGTCACCATAACCAGGTAAAAATTGGAGAGACGAAAGTCTGGGGAAAGTAGTTCATCTGGAGTGGTTGGAACGGTTGCAAGGTTGAACTATCTTCTTTTCGCCTTCGACAAATAAGAAATGCAAATCCTGAATCCTCATAACCAGGTACCACCCAGAAAGACGATTTTAGCAGGAAAATAATCCATCATTGGAACAGCTCGGGAAAACTTAATCAATAATCATGAAAGTTGCATTTAGTCTTGGCTGACAAGATGGCGGACAGGGCCAACGGGTTGGCTTCTACCAGTAAAATAACTCAAAAGGAAATCTTCCCATACTCCGAAGAATTACCCAAATAAAAGAAGTGAAGATTCTTCAAAAATCTCTCCTCCATAAAAACCTTTTGAAGAAATTGAAATTTAGGATTATGGTTACCAGAAAAATGCAAAAACTTACCCCGAATCGAGGTTAAATACATGTCCCAGCAGGAACAAATAAAATAAACATGATGTCCAAGCACTTTGGAACATTCATAACCATAATCAATCCACTCTGGATATAATTCTATCAATAAAATTGATTTTTCTGTCGGATCACTAATATCGACTGGCGTCGTTTCTTACACGAACAGAAGAATGAAAAGCCGACATGGCTACCTCGATTTCTTCGAGCTTATTCCAGAAATTTCAATAAAAGTAACGACATCTAATTAAACAATTTTGAACAGAGTAATACTAGACAGCTAAACAACGAAAACAGAGTAATACCACAAAACGTGTCTCGTTAATTAAGGGTAGGCCACCTGGTGGACGATAGCCGAATTTGTAATTCGAACACGGTATACCCTATAATAGTTCATGATAGTCTTCATATTTTATACTACATTTATATTTATCATTATTCAAATCATCATTTTTCATCCTATTCATTAGGATGGATAATGACGATTAAAATATTTTCTGCATCATGATTATTATTATTTTCAAACTCATTCTTCTCACATATACTTTTAATACACAAATTCTCTTTGTTCAGATTAACCTTCTCATTGAAATCGTTGAAATTGAACCAATTTTCCATTTGTTAAATTGCTTTTCTTTCATAATCGATCTAAGCATTATCTTTCTCCAACTGATCTGTACCCCCTATTACATCTATATCCATATTTTGTACCTCCATAGTTGCATTTCAATTAATTTTTACTCAATATCCAAATTCACATTCATGAATTTATTCGATTCAGCTAGTTTCTTCCCATTTATCCCCACTAAATTTGTTCTTGGCATTTAAACCATTTTATTTGAAATTTCAATATCATTTTCGATTTTCATTGTTTTCAATAATGAGTGAACATATATCAATAAGAATCTTTATTATTTTTATCTCCTATTTTCCCTTGCAATGTTATCAAATTCTTCATTCGGTCTTGTTTTCCATCATCATTCAAATCAATTTATTCCATGGGATGTTCATAAATTGATTGTTCCTATATGGTTCACTCATTAAAATTTGTAGAATTTTTTCCATTTCTCCCTTCTTGTACATTATTTGAATTCCCCGAGTCATTCTATACCGTTTGTCTTTGTTCGTTATCAACATGTCTTCCTGAACTACTTGACTTTCTCTGAAAATGTTCTTGTCTTGTACGTTCGTCATTATGTCCTTCAGAATTTAAATTTCTCCTACCTTCCCTATTGTATTCATTTCGTCCAGAATAATTATTTCTCTCACTTCCTCTTTTATATTCATTTCTGTTTTGTTGATTGTAATCTTGATTATGAGTTCTATAATTATTGTTATTATGTTGATTCTAGTATCTATTTTGATAATTATCCCTATAATTATTATTATAATTGTTCCCATTTCATTCCCTATCATTTTGATTTCCCATGTACCTATTATTGTAACTATTTGTGCCTCTACCTGTTTGAAAATTATTAATATTTCTACCATACCTATCATTTTGTTGTTCCCTGTCATGATGATTATAATTATAGTATTCCCTTCCATTTTAATATCTTGTTTTGCAACGTACTCTTGTAGAACGACTAAGAAGCTGTCCGATTGACAGGTTAAGCTCGCGACTAGACTCTAGTGGAGACGGGAGTGGGTCATACAGACTAAAATATTCAAGATGTTCAAAAGTGGGCGCCAGTTATATGATCCTGAGCTAACCCTTCAGGATTTATACTGATTCCCATACAACACGATGTCAGTATTAACACTACACTCGGAAGTAACAACAACTAATCAAGTTCAAGTATGTAATTAGCGCAAAACAATTTTGACATGCAGCCAGAACCAAAAAACTAACTAGGAACTGTTGAAGGGTAGGTATAACCCAGTTGAATGTCAATAGATGGTCTCATCAATTATACAAAAAAATATATAAACATATATACCTGTATAGGGTCTGGTACGTTAAGTACCCAAAAATAAAACCGCAACTACGTAGGGTGCACCTTACCTGTATCGTTTACAGTGTAGTCAACTTGTGACCATTAATGAATACCATTTCAATTATAATAAAAAAATTCATAAGACTTGTGGTTTGCGGAGGAGACACAAAATAGTTTTCCAACTAAAATAAAATGTAAGTTTTATGACTTGCGGTGATGATGACCATGAGCTATTCAGGAAGTATAAGCTAGTTCCAGTGGACAGTCCAGAGAGTAAAGCTGCGACTCTCATCAGGCATTCACATCTCCCCCTATGACCATACTGCAGAAAGACAACTTCTCCGAAGTATCGATTCAGACCACCACACAGAATAATAGCTTCAAGCCACACCGCACAAGGATAGCGGTCTATGTCCCACCGCACAAGGATAGCAGTCTAGATCCCACCGCACAAGGACCCTGAAACGAAACTCATGACTCTTCGGTCACAACTTTGAATGGACCTCATACCTTTTTCCAGGAAGGCCTACGTATAAATGATCAACTAGACTTTCAGAAGGCTTCCTAATGATGTTTCAAATCCTGGTCGAAGGGTCAACGACACTTAATCCGATCAAAAGCGAATTCTAACAGCCCAAGCGATCAACCAAGCCGAACCCACACAGAAATTGTCCAGCATCCGGGAGCTGCCATCCCAACAATAGTTATGGCCTATTGTCAGTGCCGAAACTCCCAAAAATTCAACTCGGACCTTGAAGAGGTTCTGAGCGGGAGAAATTCAAAAACAACACGAAGAAGGATATGTGAAATGGAAAAAATTGAACCTGATTTGTAGTCAAGATGGTTCAGGAAAACAATTACCACCCACATCCAGAGACTAAGATGAACGGGGTCCTTCGAATACGGATGAAGCTCTATTGATGGATAACCTTTTAGGATGAAAGAATGATTAGTCTGGTGGTGCTCTCTAAGGACCCAACGTATCCTAGGACCGAACTGAGATCCTGTAGGGAACATTCCATGTTCTATAAAACTCCCCAGAACAACTATCCTCCAAAAAAAATAACAAAAATAGGGTGGGAGTTATCTTCATATAACAACAATAGGGAGATTACAACAAAAGTACGATAGACCACCATTCATATCATTCATCGGAATGCTAAGGAAACTAGATAAATAAAAACAAAAAGGAAGAGAGAGAGAAGGGAAGACAAAATCCTCTATGGAGCATACCTACAGCATATAGTATCCAGATAATAGAGCAGATGCAAATGACGGAAAAGTAAGAAAGAAGCTACCTGAAGACACAAAAAAATTCAAAGCCAACTGCAACCAAAACTAACCTAGGACCTCAAACGAATAGCACATATTCCTAAAATGCACCTTAACGATAGGAACAACATTATGCATTTTGAAATATCATTTCTCAACAGCAGAATTACTGTCATGGACCTGAAAATACCTTCACAAATAATTAAAAAAAGAAGTGTATTCTCAGCCACTAGATGGGGACGGTGCTAAGTCCAAGTTGCTTTATGCCCAATGCAAGGGTCAGCCATCTTCTAACCCACATCCAAAAGTCCAGCCCTATTATGATGACTCTTCATCAGGGGGGTAAGCTTTAAGATCTATGACGTGCCAAACTCCACGATCGTTACCAGCATCATCTTTCAGCTCATTAGTCCAAGAAGATACCCGTTTCGAGATAATGAATGGACCAACAAAAGGAGCCAGCTTGGCACTAAAATATTGGGCAGCATTAGACAAAACGTGGTTTCGTCTCCAAACGAGTTTATTAACAGAATATTGAACATCACGACGTCTAAGATTATAGGTCTTGCTATTTTGTTCGTAAGCTTTCCCTAATTTGACCTTCACCTCAGCATTCAATTTTTCCAATACTTGCTCCCGGTCTTCAGTGAGTGCCGATCGATCAAAAGTTATTTCTTGGGGGGGAGCGTTATTTCCCCTGCGAGGTACTTCTCGTCCAAATACTATAAAATTAGGAGAAAAACCCGTCACTTCATGTTTCGTCGAACGGATTGCTAATCCTACTTGACTCAACCGTTGATTCCAACCTCTCTGATCTTCTGACAGGTAGGATCTCAACATAGCTTTGATAACCCTATTCATTCTTTCACAGAGATTTGCCTGAGGATGATATAAAGCTACATATTGAATTTTAACATGATAACTGGCCATAAACTTTACAAAATCTTCAGAGCGGAATTGAGAACCATTCTCCACGATGATGGAATTGGGTGCGCCAAAGACTGAAAATACATGAGCATCCAATATATTAATAATGGCTGCAGTTGTGGCTGTACGAAGGATAAACAAGAGTGGAAATTCACCAAAACAATCAGAAACGATTGATTACCAGAACGAGACCTGGGTAAGGGACCTACTAAATCTGCGGAAAGTAATTCAAAAGGGCGAGATATCGCTACCTGCTTTGACAACATCAATCCTGGAGGGCGTTTTTGCTCAGGTTCGATTGACTGACAAGTTTTACAATGATGAATAAATGAAGCTACATCCAAGCGCAGTTTCGGCCAATAATATTTTTCTGCAAGTTTGTGGAATGTTTTGAGACTTCCTACAAGCAACAACTCAGAATAGATCCGCTCAATCAAAGCCTTCCTTGAAGAACGAGGGATAACCTCTTTCCAATAGTCAGAAACGGTAGCCAGTTCAGGAACGCGGGGTGTTATATTCTTAAAAAGCTTTCCCTGGATAAGTTTCCAAGAAGGAAATTTATGCGGTGATTTTGATATTCTCTCTATCATTCTTTGGTACCATTTGTCTCCTTTTTCAATGAGAGGCCGATTGGTACTCTCTACAGAAAGGTTGAGAGCATCAACGATAGGAACAGCTCGAGATAAGGTGTCCGGTACGACATGTTCCTTCCCCTTTCTATGAACAATGGTATAGTCGGAAGGTTGGAGACGTATAGCCCAACGGGCCAAACGACCAGAAGTAGATTGTAATTGGCCATAATAGGCTTGCTTGATCTGTGACCACCGTGAAATGAGATCCTTCAATGTGAGGTATAAGTTTTTCGATAGCCCACAGGACTGCCAAACATTCCCGTTCCGCCGTAGTGTAATTACGTTCCAGTCGAGAAAGGGACCTAGATAAATAGCATATAACTTTCTCTCCCTCAGGGTGTGATTGTGTTAACACCCCTCCAATACCGCAGCCGGAAGCGTCAGTCTCAATCACAAAAGGCAATGAAAAATCGGGATAAGACAGTTCCGGTGCACTAATAAGACATTCTTTCAAGCTGTTCAAAGCTTCATCACATTCCGAACTCCAATGGAAAGTCTTATTCTTGGGCAACAAATCGCAAAGAGGCGCTGTCATGGTGGAAAAATTTGGTACAAATCGCCTATACCAAGAGGCTAAGCCAAGAATGCGTCGAACTTCCGCAACAGCTTTAGGAATAGGGATATCTAAAATTGCGCGGACCTTTTCCGGATCTACTCGTAATCCAGTAGCAGCTACGATGTGACCCAAATATAACAGTTCCGGACGACAGAAGTGACATTTATTTTTGGAAACGGTTGGATTCGCCTTTTTCAAACGGTCAAAGACTCCCTTCAGGACTCCGATATGCTTCTAAAATGTTTGAGTGACAATGATGATATTGTCTGTGTAAACAAACACATGGGGCTCCAGCTCAGGGCCCAATATACGATCAACAAGACGCTGAAAAGTAGCTGGACTGTTAGATAAACCCATCGTGATATAAACCTCGATTCGGAACAGTAAAAGCAGTCGAAGGACGTGATGATTCATCAAGAGGGACCTGAAAACATGCGAATTTAATGTCCATTGAAGAAAGAAATTTAGCATCACGAAGCTTATCCAAGGTCGCAGAAATATATGGAAGAGGATAGGCATCTCGTTCCGACACTTGGTTTAATTTCCGAAAGTCAACACAAAACCGGTAAGTATTGTCCTTTTTTTCGACCAAAAAAATAGGAGAAGACCACGGACTAGTTGGGCGTTCAACAATTCCCTCTGCCAGCAATTTGTTCAATTCAGCATCAATATGAGTTTGCATAACCGGACTGACCGGATAATACCGTTGCTTAGTAGGGGGGAAAGAATATTTGATAACATGGTGGATTAGATCCGTACAGCCTGATTTGTCGCCCATGTCCTGAAATGAAGTTTGTACCAATTCCTTTGAAATTTGTGCTTGTTCCGGAGTTAAATGTTCTTCTGATTGTAAGGCAATTGAATCAATTGAAACCTGAGGATTATTTGCAAAAACATACTCTCTCCTTCGAAGATCAGCTAACCCTGAGCTAACCTTTAGAATTTTAACTGATTCCCATATAACACGACGTCAGTATTTACACTACACTCGGAAGTAACTACAACTAATCAAGTTCAAGTATGCAATTAGCGCAAAACACTTTTGACATACAGCCAGAACCAAAAAACTAACTAGGAACTGTTGAAGGGTAGGTATAACCCAGTTGAATGTCAATAGATGGTCACATCAATTATACAGGAAAAAAATATATAAATATATATACCTGTACAGGGTCTGGTACGTTTAGTACCCAAAAATAAAACCGCAACTACGTAGGGTGCACCTTACCTGTAGCGTTTACAGTGTAGTCAACTTGTGACCATTAATGAAAACCATTTCAATTATAATAAAAAATTCATAAGACTTGTGGTTTGCGGAGAAGACACTAAATGGTTTTCCAATTTGAAATAAAATGTAAGTTTTATGACTTGCGGTGATGATAACCATGAGCTATTCAGGAAGTATCAGCTAATTCCAGTGGACAGTCCAGAGAGTACAGCCGCGACTCTTATCAGGCATTCACTTCTCCCTCAGACCATACTGCAGGAAGACAACTTCTCCGACCCACCGCACAAGGATAGCAGTCTAGATCCCACCGCATAAGGACCTCGAAACGAAACTCATGACTCTTCGGTCATAACTTTGAATGGACCTCATACCTTTTCCCAGGAAGGCCTAAGTATAAATGATCAACTAGACTTTCAGAAGGCTTCCTAATGATGTTTCAAATCCTGGTCAAAAGGTCAACGACACTTAATCCGATCAACTGGATGTTCCAGATTGTAATCTACAATGCTTCCAGATAGTTGAAATCCTGGTTCAAGGCTCAACGACACCTGATCTCCTGATAAACTGGATATTCCAGGTAGTAACCTAAAATGTACATAGAGGATTGCCCAGAGCTCAAATAACATAGTTTTGCTGCAATGCGTACCTGAAGAACTGAGCTGAATAAAAGATGAGTGGTTATAATCCCCTCAGCGGGTAAGTTTCCAAAAAATTAGACGCCCCACTGCAATCCCAACGATATCAGGAAACTTCATACAGTTGGAAAATAGAATCCCAAACACTGGATGGTTGATGAAATATCAATTTTAATAATTTTCCAACACGATGCCACTCTCATCTACATCAATCTCAAAAAAACAAGATACAAAAACAGCGTTCCTCTAGCACTTCGGCTGCCAATCCTTGTGGCCCTGTTGCCTGATGACCTCCTTCAAGGGCTGTCAAAATTGCACTTTCGACTCTATGAAAATCAGATCATTGAACCAGATTTGCCGATCTAAATTTATATAATACCTAAAATTCATAACATCCTGACTTTATGGACTACCCGAAAATTATAGAATACCCGAAATTATTGACCTAATAGGAATGTACCCAAAACCCCTCATGACAGATAATTGCATTATCGGCATAATGTCAAGATACCACTAACAAGTATATACGTCGAACCGTCGAGTAAAAAGTATGATTCCTGTCGGCCATAACTTCGATCATCTCCTTATCTCAATAACATAATTACCATCCGAAACTCAACTGCAAGCTTATAAATGCCTAACTTCATACTGGAAGGAGGAAGGAACAAGCTCTTCAGGTTGACTGACAGTCATTCGATATCTGAAGTTAAGCAACGCCGAGCGCGGTTAGTACTTGGATGGGTCACCATACAGGGAAATACCGTGTCGAAAGCCTGTACAGCTGCAGCGAAATAGCATATCATAGCTCGCAGACAATATATCAATTATTTTTTCCTCAATCATTATAATTCTATTTTCAATGCTAGACATTTTGTTATTTCAACTTAATACATCTACCTTTCTATTTACATTTCCTATTTCCACTATTGTACTCTGATTAAAAATCTCCGATTCTACTCTGATATCTCTTATTTGTTTATTGTTTTGTTTTACTGAATTACTTATGTTACTCATTTTCTCATTCATTTTATTATAAAATTGTGTATTATGTTGTTCAACCTTCTTTTCAAAATCCTTACATTCATTGATAATTTCCTTCTTATTTTCTATATTCATATATTCTTTCATTACCTTCCATACTTTCTTTCATTCTTTCCTTTACATATTTTCTTTTGCTCTCTTCCATCCTTTCTATATTTTCTTTTACTCTTTCTCCTATTCTTTCCATATTTTCATTGATATTCTCTTTTTGTTCTCTCTTTCATTCTCTCTATATTTTTTTGCTCTTTCTTCCATCCTTTCCATATTTTCTCTCATGTTCTCTTTTGTTATTTCTTCCATTCTTTTCATATTTTCAGACATATCCCCACTCTCTATATATTTCATTAACATTTTGAATTTTGCATCCATTCTACTTTCCATCTGATTCTCTCTCTCTTTTCCTTCTCCACTTGTCTCTTCATGATGACCATATTCCTTATTTTCTTCCATACCTACTCTTTAACCGTCTCACAAATCCATTTTTTCAATTTTACTCAAAATCTTTCACACTCACCCCTGTTCTGCCCTTTCCAGATGTGCTCTGAGTTGTTAGCACGAATTTGTTATATTACTCACCCTTGTTTATTTCTATTATTTTCATATCGAAAATTTGCCTAAAATTTGGAGTATCGATTATTGAGAAATAAAATGTTTATATTGAAAATTTGCCTAAAGTTTAGTAAGTATATATATATATATATATATATATATATATATATATATATATATATATATATATATATATTATTTTGTGTGATAATGAATTATGTTTATTATTGAATTTTGCCTAATTTTATATAATACACATTCAATAATATAATATTCTCAAGTCCGATCTATTACCAATTTTTATTGATAAATTAGTACCTTCTTCATAAATGTCAAGATTTCAAGTATATTACCGTATTAATCGAATGATTTTCTCATCTTCAGTTTCCCTGATCTAAGAGAAACCCAACTTATATACTATTAAACCAACCAAGACTAAAAAATGAGATTTGGACAAATAATCTGCTCGATGCAGATCCGAAACAGTTCTAGACACAAATAGAAAGATTACTAAAAACGAACAATACCCAAATGTTCTCACCAAGGAAAAATAGTTTCTTAGGTTATATTTTATATTGTGACGATGGATTGTAAAATGAAGTTCTGGATGTCGAGGATTGAAATAAACACGGGGATAGAAATGTTCACTTGGAATGAATCAAACAGGATATGGATTAGTTTTGTGTACCTGGATTTCTGCTACCGTCTATCTTACTGGAACGTGTGAAACTGACTTTTCTGGTACGTACTGGTTTTCCTTTCCTTTCTTGTGGCTGTTAGTATTTTTTATGATATTATCTGCTAACTTGTGTTTTTCTTTCCAGAAATTTTCTCAGCTTTTCAAAAATCAGCGTACCCTCTTCTTGTTTCGTTACTCCCCGTTGCTATCACTACCTTTCGATTTAAGGAGTCACAGGCCACTTCTTATAATCTAATTTTCCTTAATATTATTTATAAATGATACTTATATATTAAAATCTGATTTTTGAAAGGTTCCCAATGATATTTTACTTATTGAATTTTCATAACTTTCAATTGATTTTTTTATTCAATTCCTTCTAATTACTAATATTGAGTCTGTTATTTATTCTATGTCAAAGTTTGTGTTTAGTTTTCATGTCTGGTCAGTGAAATTCAATGTACAGTGTGTTTTATGTTGGTTTTGAATATTCAGTAAGTGTGATGATTAATATGTACTATTATTTCTCTTGTAGGTTGTCTAGTGTATGGAGCTGTAACTGTCTTGTCGTTTTCCGCTGCCTGGATAGTGGATGTTTGTTTTATGTTCTATGGTTGTTGTTTTTGGTTACCCGAAATGAGCTAGACATTGTTGGTAACGTATAACTACTCAATATATTTACCCTCTTACATTTAAATTTCAAAATTTTACATCCCCCCCCCCCCTTATCTTAAACGTCTTCAAATCATAATATATACATTATTTTATTTCCTCTTTATATTAACTCGAGATTTCTAAGTGTTTTAAAAATGTAAGTGAAGTATTCAGTTTAATTGAGCCCTATCTGTATCCACTACCGTGTGACTTGAAAGATAAATCCTGCTACAGGCTGTTTATAACCTACGCCGGTATTCACCAAATAATCCAAAACTGAGTTCAATTTCGCTAGGTTCGATCTACCAATCCAAATTAAGGCCCACTTTCATAAACCAGGTCCATGTTCAGTTCAACTGAATTCGGTTCATTTGCTACGCGTTTGATGCTTGACAACTGATCTCGGTTCACTCGACCACGTCATTTATATCAACCCAATCAAATCCTACAATACCTCGCGCTAGATTTAGTTATCATTCCAACATAAACATCACCAGTCAATTGATCATCACCAAAAGTTTTCCCTAGGACCGTTGTAAGATGTCTATATACTGGTGTTTCTAATGTTGCGATATTTTTCAGACAAACCTGTGGACAAGGCGTGGTAGTTCATAAGTGGCCATGAGGGGCGCTGGTAAACAAAAATTTCTATTAATTTTCGTGATCACTCGATCCATGGAACACGCTGTTGCCAATTCTGATGTTTTTGTTAAAGGATAGAGAATTTATCGGGACTGGATATGTGAGGTTATTGAGAACATCAAAACGCGCCAAATTTGTGTTTACCTTTATGCGTTATTTATTCCATGTAGTTTGAACGAGGGGTGTGCCACTTCTTCACATTTGTACACCTACTCTATAATTCAATAAAATTACAATGAAATTCAGATATAATTTTTACTTTCAAAACGATTTTATGTATTTTTTTGTACTTTCTGAAAGTAAGCTTACTTTTATCTACTTTTTTGTACTTTTATCTACTTTTTTGTACTTATTTCTACTTTTTGTAATTACTTCTACTTTTTCATTTTACTTTCCTCTATTTATATACTTTTTTTTATCATTTTCTTACTCTTTCATACTTTTCTATATTATTTTTTTGTTGACTGCGACCTGCGGTTTTGTCACATCATCTTCAATCTGAATTCGCGGTAACACCTCGGTTAACACTTTGACAACCATATTATTCACCAATTTTTTTTCACCTGGAACAGGAAACTATATGGTTACAGTAAGAGGTGTTCTGTCTGTTACAATTAATTAACAAGCCTTCTTCAGAGCTTTTCCTATACATTTGAATGCAGAAATTGATTATTCATTTTGTCTAGTACAGTATATTTACGAAGAGCTCCCGAAAAGCAATGATAAAATTACCATGTTTTTATTGACATTTTGGGAAAAACATCCAGATTCCAAATTTTCAGCTGGAAGTTACAGTATTTGTATTTTGAGGTGTAGAATCCGGTGTCCTCACCGATTTTGACGAAATTTTCAGGGAAGGTTAAAAACGCCATAAAATGATTATTGACATTGAAAATTTTCCGCGGAAACGATGGAAAAGTGTTTTTTTTAATAAAATACACTTTCGAGGTTAGAAACACCTAGAATAAAATTGATGAATATAACATAATTTTGGGCGTTTACTTACGTGATTTGGCTATATGACTCATCTAAAAATACTACTGTACAGTTTTTCTGCAAAAATATATAGCTTGGGTGTCTCAGTATTGGATATTTTTCATTTTGAAAATTGCTAAAATATCTGTAAATGAAGAATTTCCTTAGCTGACATTTCGCTGTCAAGTGTCAAAAATTGATGTTTAGAATATATGCAATGTTGTCACATTGCAAATTGATACCTAATGTAAACGAACCTAACTAACCTAATGTAACCGAACCTAACTAACCTTATGTAACCTAACCTAACTAACCTAATGTAACCTATTCTAAACTCTACACCCGGGTTTTGATCTTATAATATTAGGTATCAATTTGCAATGTGACAACATTGCATATATTCTAAACATCAATTTTTGACACTTGACAGCGAAATGTCAGCTAAGGAAATTCTTCATTTACAGATATTTTAGCAATTTTCAAAATGAAAAATATCCAATACTGAGACACCCAAGCTATATATTTTTGCAGAAAAACTGTACAGTAGTATTTTTAGATGAGTCATATCATCAAATCACGTAAGTAAACGCCCAAAATTATGTTATATTCATCAATTTTATTCTAGGTGTTTCTAACCTCGAAAGTGTATTTTATTGAAAAAAACACTTTTCCATCGTTTCCGCGGAAAATTTTCAATGTCAATAATCATTTTATGGCGTTTTTAACCTTCCCTGAAAATTTCGTCAAAATCGGTGAGGACACCGGATTCTACACCTTTACCGAAATAATCAACAAAGTTTTAGTTTTTGACAAATTTATTGGATACATCGAGGAAACAATATTGAATGTCATTTGGGAGGGACAACTTTTCTTCCACTTCTGGTAGTAATCTCGCCAATATAAGGCACCCCATTATTCACTTCCAGATCCTCTTCGAAATCCGAAATGGAACTGAAATTCACCTCATCACTCGTTGAGTCACATAAGGATAATAATTCTTCATCTGAGTAGTCTGAACTGCTTGATTCTCTTCGAGATGTTCTCTTTTTAGCTATCTTCGGAGCCTTCGTGTTGGTCTTCCCGTTTATAGATGACTTCATTTTTTTTTTAATTACCCCTCTGTTTTTTAGAATTTCTTGTATTTTTCTATGCGATTCCTCTTCAAACATATGAATTCCATCCTTGAAACAGGGAGTCTCGACGGTCAACCTATAATTCATGATTTTGAGTGGTTCTTGAAAGTTGGATAATTTTAATATCCTTGTTCCATTTTCGAAGTTATACCAAGTTGCAACTACTGAAATATTCTTATTAGATACTTGGCATCTTTTTACTCTTATATCTTCAATTTTTCCTTCATTGTTAGTACAGAACCCCAGCATTTGTCCAATATAGATTGTTCCATCATTGACTTGAAAGAGTCCCCACTCATCAATGGACAATTCTTTTTTTGTTGAGCATTGAGGTAACATTCTTTTTACTTTTAGATTTGTGCCTCTAAATCTCATAGATCTGTCCCAAATAAAGTCATTCAAAACTTGGTAATGAATATACCGATTCCATATCATAAGCGAGAAGACTGCCTATCATCAGGTGACACATGTGATAAATAAATAATAGTTTAAAAAATCTAAAAAAAACGCTTTATATAGAAAACCAAACTAAATTAAATGCACTAAAAGGGAAAAAATTATTTTTATCTAGTTAACCAAAAATGAAGAGTATGAGTAAAAGCGCATTTAATCATCATTGCGGAGCACCAGGAAACTATCCATTCCGCAATGATGATTAAATGCGCTTTTACTCATACTCTTCATTTTTGGTTAACTAGATAAAAATAATTTTTTCCCTTTTAGTGCATTTAATTTAGTTTGGTTTTCTATATACAGCGTGTTTTTTAGATTTTTTAAACTATTATTTATTTTCTATTTTTTAGTTCGGCTAACTACAGAAGCGTGATTTCATAATCTCCAACCCTGAAAACCCCCAGATACCAATTTTGAATCGAATCGGACCATAAACTCAAAACTCGTCCGCCATATTGAAGCCGCCATTTTGAATTTTTCAATTTCGACTGAAGAATCATAATCTCCAACCCTAAAAACCCCCAGATACCAATTTTGAATCGAATCGGACCATAAACAAAAAACTCGTCCGCCATATTGGAGCCGCCATTTTGGTTTTTTCTCTAACAAAAATTTCATAATGTATTGTCACCGGAATTATGTAACTGCCAAATTTCAAATCAATCGGATAATTAGAAGTGGTCTAAAAATTGGTCCAAAGGAGTCGGTTACATACATACAAGTGAAGTTAATATAAAGCGTGTAATAATAAAAACGAAGCGATTGTTGAAATTCGTCGTCGTCAAAATATGCTTGAGATTTGAACAATGATTTGAAATATTATTGCAAATACTACTTACCTTATTTTCACACTGTTTTCCAACTGTTTCCTGACGATTTAAATGAAACGGTACAGCCTGCGTTGATCACACGGTTAACACAGCTACAAGACTGAACTTGCATTGGCGAAATAATATCGTTAGAGCCGAATTTCTGTGTTTTCTTTATGGGCGGGAAAAGGTAATTTCGTGTATTTTCAGTTACTTTTGCATTACTTATTTTTTACTCCAGCATACTTTTTCTTACTTTTTCATACTTTCCTATACTTTTTCATACTTTTTTGTACTTTCCTGTACTTTTTTATATTTTTTTGTACTTCGTCGTAATTTCCCTAATTGAAACCTACTTTTTTCTATTATCTGTACTTACATGTAAGTACTCGAATTACATTTCGGCGATTCGTACACCTACTTTTGAAGTGGCACACCCCTCGAGTTTGAAAATAATTTCTCAGTAGGAATAAATTTGCATTGTGTTTCTACTGATCTGGACCAGATTTCGCAACGACATGGCCACTTGGCAACACAGGACTGTCATCTCCACTGCAAGAGTGCCGGTACCTGGCGGATTTTTCGCAGTACTACTACGCCTACATCATCAAATTTTTCATCAAGTTGGCCATATCGGTCGTCTGATTTGCTGACAATCTTTTATATGGAGTGAAAACACCAGTATATAGCCACCTTAGACCGTTGTTACAACACTGATTGCCAGCCACATTGTGAAACAATCGTACGACCTCAAAACATCAAGGAACCGTCTATGACAACAAGCGTACGTGATCTTCAGTCAATAATATAATATCGACAGCACCTCATTTCTATTTGTCCATTCCCGGCGCGTGCAACCATGAATGCAACCGCCGTGGGCGAACCTAAATCAAGGTGCGCCCTGCACGGCAATGTTGTCATGTGTCCTTCCAGCGGCCTTCCGATAGATAAGGCGGCTGTGGCGCCGGGCGCTAACCTCACTTCTATTTATTTTTTCGGGTTTCGGCTTATCTATATCAATAAGATTACCTACGCTTTATCGTGCACAGACGTAACCGACTTCGTTCTGGCGACGACGTTGCGACAACGAAAACATGTTTCGATAATCAACGCTGTTCGAGCGGGGGTAAAACGAATTTGATGAGTTTTGTACTGCGACGATTCTATAGGATTTGGCTTTCACGTCATTAGAGGTCGCAGGTCGCAACTTGAAGATCTATTTCAAGACATAACGAGCAGGGTGGTTATTGAAGACAACGGAGAAATAACACGATGTTTAAATTTCACAGGAGTTTCCCTTTCGTTTGAAATTAAAAATGAACAAAAACTATTACCTGGTACTTTTGTTAGACATAGCAGACTTGTTCTGTACACAAGAAACTGTTTTGAATTAACCCAGCAACTTGTCGGGGTAGAGAGAAGTCTCCCCTTCTAAACTTGTATAGATTCCAATATCAATATTTATTTTTTCAGATTGTGGTAGGTAAGAAACCGAGATAACTGAGAAATTATGACTTTCAAATAGTACGAAAAAGTATACTATCGCCTTATTCCCTATCCAACAATTTTGTGAAATGTTATTTCTGTGGAAAATATTTTTCTGAGAGGCGTTGCACAGCATTATCAAAGTTAAAGTCAAAATATGCTTTATTGTCTAAAGATTAATATTTCATTGACGAAGCTTGTTTAAAATAATTTAGGAAATAAATTCACACATATTAGCTTTGGCTACTTGTCAAGATATAATAATACGGACAATGTTTTCGGAAACTATGCACTATAAAATGATATACATTGGGAGTTGTTGAATCAAATTTCAGGGTTGTTACTGAACATATGTCTTAACATAAAACGTTATCATGACGAGAAGTATGACTGCTGTGATGTCCCTTTTTCTGTTAATTTCGTCGATTGAATTTCTGTGAATTAGTAATGTGATCCATAACAACATTTTGATGTTGTAAATCATGAAGCTTATCGTTATTTGAAATCAGGATTCTGTGAATAACGATAATTTGTAGGTGCCATATAACGTATGTCAAGACAAGAAAAGCCGAGGCATATACCTAATACTAACTAAACGAAAGCGCTCTCACAAAATAATTGTGAATTGTTGAATAAAATTTAATGATGATATATTTTTTGGCCAAAGAACGAAAAAATTAAAGGTTGATGGTCATTGTTTCCTTGATTTCATTGTTGACGGAAGATATCATTATAATATTTATTTCTCTACACAGAAGTAGTCTTCAAAAAAATATTAACACGCTTCCGCATTAAATGTGGAACTGTAGAAACATGTTTTAGAATATGTTAGGGAGAATGAGCACATCAGTTTTTTGATGACATAGAGACTATTCGCATACTAATTGCCTCAATGAAACTTACAAAAATCAACGAATGATCTCCAATATACGACAGCAAAAATTATTACAATGATACAACTGGGGTGCAAACGATTTGTATTGTACAGTATCTTGATTTTTTTGTGAAGCTAACGCTAAGCAATTCAAATTGTCGAAATAGATTACAAAATTCCGAAGTGAAGTGGATTTATAATCAATCCGTGATGGAGTATAATCTCAAAATATTAGTAGAAGTAGTATTAGTAAACCCAACTTTGAAAGTCACTAAAAGATATGCAGTAGATATAAAACTATCCCCAATATGGCCATGCAGCGAAGGAATAGAAAAAATAGTGAATAAATCAGATAAGACGAATAAACATCAGATGAGGCGAAATCATGACATTTACCTATACCAGGCCTCAGAAAATGATGAAGCAAATCGAAGTTCTGTGAGTGATAGCAATGTTCGACTGATATTCGCGTGTAAACAAATTGTTTAAGTGCGAGACCAGTCTGGGGTAATTCACTCGCATCAACAAATGGAAATGAAATACCCAGACATATAGTTGTCGAAAAATATGTCTGAAACATTCGAAGTTTGGTGGCAAATCACATCCCTTGCTCAATGTACTCAACGACGTATACACATGTAGAAAACGAATATAAAATTATAGATTTGGTCACGATTTGGTCAGGCGACTGCTGGATTCCTACGTATCAGTTGCTAGAGGAAAAAAAGTAGAGCAGTTCAATTGAATAGTTGATATTCCGTCACGACCAAATCTTCTAATTGTAACCCGGTCGACTGTTGTCTAGTTTACACTGCACTTCTGTACGGTATTTTTTTTTCATATACAGATTCACACGAAAGAGAAACCCTGCAATGTTCAACACATAAGTCCATCGAACATGGCTTCGAAACAAAATTGAATAAATACACTTGATTTTTATTAATGTAGAAAGCCCTGTAATGTCCAAAGAACGCCCTGTAAATCAAGAGGCATCAGCTACGATTTGACATCCACTTTATATATTTGAAGTTGGTATGTCTCAGGAGAAACCTCTCTCTGTGAGGGGTTCCAAAGTTCGTCTGCTTTATTGGAAAAATATCCTTGGGCAAGAAAGGTTTGACAGCTCTCCAAGCCCACAACAAAAGAGTGGAAATTCTGTACTCGTCTGGTCATCCGTGTGCGAAGAATCACTAACAAAACGAATTGTTTTTTGCTGAATAGAATCAAAGTTTCAATGAATATTTTGGTGCTGAACCTCACACATAAAAACTATATTCCAAGACAGGTCGTATCTGAGCCTTGTAGATCATTAGAAGCTGACGAGAAGTGAAGTATTTCTTCTCATGAAATACAAATCCAAGCTTCGAAAAAGCACCTTCAGCGATCTATCGCAAATAATTTTTCCATTAGAGATTATTACTGATCGTAATTCCGGAAAAAATTCGGGACTATGGACACCACTCCGATTTTTAAAAAATTTTCACAGGTGCTATAAAACACCGTAAACTAAAAATTGAGATAGTTTTTTTGTGTGGAAATGATGTTTTCTATCAATTTTTTGAGAATTAGTGAAAAAGTACTTACCCTAAGAATATATGTTATAACTAACAGAATCTGATGATTTTTTCACTGATGAATTTGGGCAAATATAAAAAGATAATAAACCAGATATTCCATGTGAAAATGACCGAAGGATAGTTATTTTCCCAATAAATGCTAATGGTGGTAGGAAGAGATTCACAAACACGTTTCAATCCAAATTTCAGCTACTGTTAGTTCTGCAACCCATTGTGTGAAATGTAATTTGATGCATATGATAGCTTTTGGAAAACCAAAAGTACACAGAATACTCTCGGAGTACCATCAATTCGTAATTGAACTTTGAAATCCAGTTCAAATTCAAATCTGATACAAGTAAGAATATCAAACTTGTCAAACACGCAGAATCACAGAAATAATAATATACAAGGTTGTCAGTTCTCTTTAAATTCTGTCGTATTGAGTACCAACAATATTTTTGTTGGAAGTAATAGCAAATTTCTTTTTTTACGAGATTTGACGCTTATATGATCGGATAAAAACAGTAATCATAATATCAGACGGCGAAAAATTGCAGTTCTCAAAACTGTATCAAATCGAATTATTTGCTGGAATTGGTTATTTCGAAAAGAACGGGTTTCCTGAAATGAACATATATAATATATATATATATATATATATAAAACTGTAGTTTTTTTGGGTGAACAGCAGAACGGAAGTGTACTCTTATAACACTAGTTTTTCCAATATTTCGAGTACACTTCCGTTCTGCTGTTCACCCTAAAAAACTACAGTTTTGTTCTTAACTGGTCAGCAAAGACTTCCCCTCTAATATATATATATATATATATATATATATCCGCGCGCGCGGATTTCCGAAATATCGGCCGAGAGCGCGGATTTTCGAAAAGACGGCGGAGCGTCCTTTGAACGTTATAACCTTATGTTAGAAAAGTAAAAAATATGATGGTGAAGAAGGGAAAATCATCTTACCTAACGCGAGCGCGCGGATTTTCGAAAAGCCAGCGGAGCGTCCTTTAAACGTTATTACCTTATGTTAGAAAAGTAAAAAATATGATATGTGAAGAAGGGAAAATCATCTTACCCAACTTTGACCTCTTCAACAACGGAAGTTTCAAAATATCCGGTAATTTATTAGCGTTGACAATGTGAAGGAAAATAGTTTCCGTCTGCGTTATTGAGTTTTGATCTGGCCCAACCTTTCTCAGATCTTCTCACACATTCGACCTAATGAGAAAAGCTATGAAATTCTTCATGTGCAAACGAATTCTTTTGAAATATACTATTGTTAGCCCTAAAAAGGGCCGATTGTTTCGAAAATGTGCTGCTGCTTATATGAAATCTTCGATATCTGATTTGTCTTCATCATCCGCCACGTGGACAGACTCCTCAGTTCCATCAATCATACTTGATATCTTTTTGTTAATCAGTATATCAATGTTGAGAAAATCAAATAACATCATATATAGTGATTTTCGTGCTTGCATAATAATAGGCATTTTTTGAATAAACAGCAATTGTTGGCTCTTAAATTTCATCTATTTCCCAAGTAGGTTCCATAAATATAATGAAGTATACATTTTTTATAGTATCAAATTGGCAACGTCGCACTTCAAAGATCCGATTTAATATGCCAATAATGTCCAAAATTCCTAGATATGAGTGAAAGACTGTCATTTCAATCGTTCTGTGTCAAATATGTCAGTAAAGAATATTGGGATTGGAATTGGCAAAATTAGCATTCCTTCTCGATTTTTTGAATCTCATTCAGTTGAATGAATTCCCTCTATTATTATAATAATTGACGTTAATAGTTGACTATGAAGTATTCGGATTATAATATACGTGAAAAATAATAAATCGTGTTCTACTGTGGAGCATTGGTGAAGTGATCATTACGAAACTTCTATGCCGAAAAAACGATCTCAGAGACGTTTCCGCACAAAAATTTCGATTGGTATGGTCATTTTATTGTGTTTTACATAATCTGTGCAAATTCCATCAAAATCGGTGAAGCTGTACAAACAATGCCGGATATAGAAACTCAATTTCATGTGCCACGTCTGATACCCACTCCCAAATGAGCTAGTCCGCTTCAAATTTTGCGCGCTTTTCTCTCGAGCCAGTATCACTGACGCCCGCCACAATGGTGTCTATTACCCGATTGTCGCCTCGAAACCTCAAAAATGTTAGCGACCTCCAGCTAGACGTTAATTATAATTCTCCGCATGTATAAAGCATTCAAAAAACAAAGCAAATATATCCGCGGCGTCTGTGTAGCGCCATAGGCGCCACGGTTGTTTTCGTGCAAGACAATACGCACTGAAAATGTTTATTTTTAAACTTGACATGCCGACGTGCACGATCAGAGTACAATATTCGAAACATCTAATTTGGCGCCTCTTAAATTTGAACTTGGTCCCCGTCCCGTTTCGTGTTGGGATAATGGTTGATCGCTTCCAATTCTGATGGTCGGTGTACGCAAGTTTGTATAACTATCAGACAGATTACATATAATATGTCTGTTACGTCAAGTACCTATTTCATCGAGCTGAGAGTAGGAAATTTCTTTTTTTATTTTGATTATTTTTTGCGAATTACGGCAAGAGCTCTGAACGCCACTACGCGAGTACCACCTGTAAAGGTACCAGCCACCACGCATGCCCGACAGGTGAAAAGGAGCAGTTCGAGAACTCTTGGCAGAGATTCACGTGCAAAATTTGTGTAACTTCTGCTAATTTAAAATTCTCTCCAATTATTATTGAAAACCAAGTGACACTATGGTCAAGAAGTGAAGAGATACCGGCCAACTGCAATTTGGTAAGTGGCTCTATTCTTACGCTCTTGCATCGCCGATATCATTCAATTCAAGTCGAACCAGATATTTTTTTACTCAAATATAATTCATATACAGTCCACTCTCTCTCGTACAATGTCATTGTAACCAGTTGAAAAACAATTTATTGTTTAATGAGCGAGTAATGATAATCATTTTCCACGAGTAAGTTTGCGAATCGTAGCAGAGGGCAATTAGCATTTTATGCGAGTTATACACTTTACTTTTTCTCACGATTACAACAGATGATAGCGAAAATATTTGGAAAATGACATAAACCTCAAATTTAATGTCATTCATAATTCCCACTCAAGTACAACTAAATAAATAGAGCTGTCATTGCTTGAAATTCCATGGGAGACCTGATTTTCTTTTATAATAATAACTAACACTGTAGCACCATTTAGTCGTTATGTTATCGGGGGTTATATCCCGAGTGCACCAAGTTCAATCGGTTAAAATGTGTGCTGCAATTCCATGATTCTCGAAATTTTGCTTAGCAAATGACTTGAATGTATGATAATTTGATAAAATCCCGAGACCGCAGGTCGAGGGATTTTATTTTAAATTATTATACACGAAAGCATTTGCTTGAAAGCAAAATTTTGAAAATCATGGAAATGCACGCATTTTGGCCGATTGAACTTGGTGAAGGAGGGATATATGTTTAGATTATTTCGAGAAAACATGTAAACTCAGGAAACATTAAAATCGAACACAGGAACAATATAGTACCAGAGATAGTACCTGAAAAGTGATCCAAACGCCCGGTTTATTTCGAACATTTTAATCGGTTAAAAGGTCTAGTGCATTTAATCGCTGTAAAACTCTGTAAAAGCAGTCTAGCCTTCAACTGTTTCATCGTTTATTCGCATTGAGGGAAATAATCGGTTATAATTGCACGAGTGCATAAACATTGCAGATAATTTTGCAAGAAAGCGTGATATCTAAAAATTGCAAGTTTATTTTCATATTTTGGCGAAAGCGCCCGAGTCCGAAGGAGGAGGGCTCTTTTACAAAATATGAAAATAACCGAATGCCATTTGTATAAGATATCACGCTTGAATGCAAAATTATCTGGTAATTTTTTGCACATAATTCATTGGAATATTTCACGAATAAAGAAATTCTCAAGGAAATGTTATTTTTTGTTCATTTATACTTTCCTCTATAGATTGTATGGAGCACTCACCAAAACGCGAAATGTTTTTCTATTTTTGAAGTCTATCTGACATTTATTTGTGTTGTTTACTGACGTATAGCAATACGGTTTCAAATTTATTTTATATATGAGGGAAATATTCAGGCAAATTGAAGACATCAATATTTCAAGGCGGTTTCCTTTTGTTTAAGGTTGGTGAGCATCCGAATTTCAAATTAAGTAGATTCGTTTTATATTGAATTGGTTATGTACTAAGAAGTTGCAGATCCTGCAAAGAGATGGAGATGCAACCAATGATTTTGTCCGCTAGTTAACCTGTTTTAAAAATGTATGTCGTGCCTATGTCGAATTTATTCTGAATTTCTTGGTTTTGTTATGTTCATCACTGATCTGAATTTATTCTAATTCCAGTTGAAGTTTAGATTTGAGGAGTTTACCACATTTCTATACCATTTGAAAAACTCTTTCATCTGCCCCATTTATGTGTTTTGGCTTCTATCCAATAGGTGTAACAAATGACTGAAAACATTCATTGATTGCTGTTAGTGGCAAACCCATGAATTGTCTTTGTCTGAATTATTGAAATCAAGATGAATTAGTTTTTTTTCAGCCTCAGTTGGTATATGGCCACTACTCATAGTATCACTTCAAAATACCAATAATCTACTTCTGTCAATATACATTCATAATGATATTGAAACTTCATAAGAGCTGGTACCCTTTCCCACATGAAACTGGTCGGTTTCGTGAGTTTTTTCTTTGGACACAACCATTTTATTGGGTATCTGTGTCAACCCAGATAACAATAGGAAGTAATAATCAGCATTTTGAGTAATTTGGAAATCTATTAATATTTTTTTCGTGGGAAGACTGTAGACTGTAGGATGTAACGAAATGAAGAACCACTGATTTTATGAGAAACTATTTATAAGTGATAATAATAAGAAAGACAACAAAATCTCATACCACGTCTCATATGATCTTCCATTTGCCAGAAAGTTCAACGGACTAGGAGTAGTAGATCGTATCACAATAAGTCTGTGAAACCTAAGTGGTGCCATTATTGAAATCTAATGAAACGAACACCAGAAAAAAAACACATTTTCGTACGTAGAAAAACTTCGAATAATAGTCGGTAAAAAATTCGTTAAGCTAATAGATGGATGTGTGTGGAAGAAACCACGCCCTAGCAGACCAGCCCGAGGGTCTGAAGAGGCCAAGGGGGGCTACTTCGGGACTTCTTGTTGGTCACCTTGAGTGGGGCCCGCTAGAGAGAGTGGCGACTCATGATGTCATGTACGCTCACCTACAAACTGCTAGCTCGTGTGGATATCTTACAATTTTATATTATTCAACAAAATTCAGATTATCGATTCTTCGGAATGTATCGAACTTATTTCGCAGCATTTTATGTAGGCAGTTATCAGAAGGATAGCAGGTTATCTATCGACATTTCTCAGAATGTAGCGGGTGAGAAAAAATTACCGTGCACAGCAGCATTCAATTATTTGTGGTTTGAAGAGGTATTTTTTTGCCTTAATCTTCTCTGAATCAAAAAATATAAACTACCACTCATATTTTGCGATTCGGAGGAGAGAAGTGACTGTCTTTACATTCGTGATATGTCAGCCCAAATATTCTTCGTTTTATTTCCAGACACTTTCAATATTCAAGAAAAATGAATAGCCAATTAAGATGGAGACTTTTAAGATTAAACGAAAAATATGAACTTCTAGGTAGGTTTATGGAAACGTCAAACAGCGCTGAAGCAGTTACCTACCAAGTTGCAGTTGTAACACAGGACAACTTGATTGCTATGCATTAATTGCTTTCGTTTTTTAATGAAATTAATGAATTACTGCAATCATGAATCTAAAGCGAAAGCAATTATTATTTCTGTTGCTCGTGTTATCTAATCTATGGCTTCTAAATGCTGTGCACATACCGCAAGTTATTAAATTTATAGTATAACTCGGAGTATGAGACTGTGACGAAGTCTCGTTAAAATTCTAAAGTAGTGTGGACGGAGGAAAAAATGTACATACCTCCATTCGTAGTGACCGAGCCAGGATAGGAATCTCGATATACCAGAGGGACTTCGCTGGGAGCTCGATCTGAAAAAAAAATTAAGTTGCTTCATGTAACTGGCAGGCTTCTCACTTATTCATCAGGGATATGATATTATGAGGTCAAATTACTTCTTTTGATAGAAATAATGAATTACAGATCAGAGCTAAATACCGAGCTAAAGGCTTACTTCGCTATATACAGTGCAGCCTCGAAAAATGTTACTTTCTTGAATTTATGATGGTTTCTTTTTAGGTCATCAGTTGAAGCGTTCTTTGACAGAAAAACAATTCGCGTGACATCAATAAGCGCTGAGAGGACAGTGTCAATAAGGGTGTGGAGCACTTTTCACGACCACACTGTATAGCTTTCGAGTTGTAGTTTGCTGCTTATTGAGATAAACGACACAATATCGCACAAACGATTTTATTGCAGTTGAACTGCAATAAAGTGATGTCGTAAATAATAAGAAATGTTGATAGAGGCAATCGATCAAACTGTAATGTAAGAATGTTGGAAACAATTACCAATTATAAACACAATAATATAATCGAACGACATGATTTACCAAGGCGATGAATTGCTAAGATATTAACATTTTTACATGCTGCGCATGGAAGCCAATGTAATCAGAAAAAAAAACAATTGAGGATATCACTGATTTCCAACCTGCTTACTATCTGGAGATAACTTAACCGAAACAAATGAAAGTTTAGAAATATTGGAATATTTTTCAACTCCAGTTATGATTTGATGAAGAAGATGCGTTGTCAATTTTTACTAATATACTTCTGAAAGTATGTCGAGGTTCTCCATATGTCACCGATATAACATTTTCAGAACTACAAAATATTGGTATTAGAAGAAAAAAAGCTGTTTTATAGAGATACTGTTCGAAGAAATGTTATTGAAACCCAAATGAACCAAAAAACATCGAATGATAATCATCGAATATCAATTTGTACACCATTGTCGAGCTTGAAGAGGTTTGATATAGGTTAAGTTTTCTCCCACGTACCTCATGATATTCCATGGACTTCAAAAAAGACATAATTGAACAATACGAATATTAATCTGAATAGAACATTCATTATATAACATAGGAGTCCGAATACAAACTTCTTCAACTTTGAATGGATTCAAACCGCCATCGCCACTTATCAAACGTAGACGCCAATTACTGACGATTGATTATATTATTTTGCTTTACATAATAATAATAATTATTAAATTGAGACTACTTATATACTGGTAAACTTTCTTTGATTTATACATAAAGAATAACGTTGTTTAAAATGAAACTTATATTATTTCTTCTTACTGTTATCTAAGGAAACTTTCGCAAAATTGGGTAGGACGAAAAAAATGCAATTCGGAAAGATATGTCGGGGTATAAAATATAGTAGCCTGTGTCCTGTACAATATTTGATTCACAATATTGAAGACGCATCACAAAACAATATGAAGGAAATGTGATCCTCAAACAAAGTTTATCCGATGTATGTCATGTAAGTATTGTAAGATCTATTGAAAATTTCGTAAATTTATTGATGAGGTAGCAAAAAACTTGCTGCTGGAAAATAAATTTGAAACATTTACAAGTATTACTGGTAATACCACGATTGTTGGTAGTAGGTCATCTAGCTTATTAAGGGTCGGTTTTCGATGTAATGTTGATGAACTCAACTGTCAGCTTGAGTCCTCATCAGCCGATTAAGTATGTCAGGCAAGCACTTCGATTGGTTAGATTGAAAGACCAACATTTGGTGTTTCTGAATTCTGGTGAAACGATTTTTGAGTTTGTGTTAATTTGTGTTATTATCTGCTTCAGTTTCATCTGGAAATACTCAATGAAAGGTTACAGTATACTTTTGGGCTGAAAATTAAAAAAAACTTATACTGTGTATTTTTTCAATTTGAATTCAAAGATTTATTAGTTCATTCTACTCTGGGGTAATGAGCATAAACACTTTCAATCAAAATGCTATATTTTTGAAATGATTCAAAGCATACCCCTATGTACCTTTCTAAATCAGTAAATATGTTAGTGAATCTGTTTGATATATTGAAATACTTGCATTCCGGCAATTGAAAATAAGTTGTTACACACCGAGTTCACGTTTTAATTGGCAAATAAATAAAACAACTTTACGGCAAGAGAGCCGAGAGCAGAAAGCTGTTGAGCGAGGATGCTAAAGCAACAAGTGTTCGTAAAGTTTTGTAACGTATGCGTATATTCTGGGACAACTTTGAACGACTCAGTTATAAATCTGGATTGAGAGAGGATGTAATCACTCAGATTTACGCTGTTGTGACACATGACTGTTTTATGTTTCGAGCTACGTTTGTGTTGGGGTATTATGAAATGATCCACGCATCATCATTATAAAAGACGGAACGGGTGGTCTTCGAAAATTCTGGATGTTTTACATCTCAGATTTTATTTTTTCATGAACACCTGCACCGAAAATTATATCAGTAGCATCATATCGTTTCATTGTAATATTTGATTTTGACAAATTCATTCCAAGAAAGTAATACTTTTATCAAAACAAAATTGAACGTTGAATGGGAAAAGACAAATCTTCACGGTTTATTGACCTTGAGTACCTAATTATAGTAACAGATTAATTGTGAGCTGTACATGCATTCAGTAATGTTACGCTGAGTTCAAGCCAATCAAGTAATACGCCGCGGATTTTAGAGACTGTAATTATTTGTAATACTGAAAGATTTATTAACATATTGCAGACGTACTTATTACTGTATTGTATCACAATTGAGACTTGTACAGGGGGGACAAGCTTGTCTCTGATTCCACAATTTCAGAAACGATTTGCCAATTGAAATATATATATATATATATATATATATATATATATATATATATATATATATATATATATATATATATATATATATATATATATATATATATATATCACAGATAAGCGCTAGACTTCCGCAGCTACATGACAACCTCGAAAGTTATGACCAATTTGAAGCAATTTATAGTAAACCTTCATTTTTTACACTTTCGTTTTACTCGAGTTTCACTTTAATCATCCTCATTAATTTGTGGGTTTATGATTAATAGACATCGTACAGTAGACTTAAAATAAGAAATAACTTATCAATGTTATAAAATTCATATGATATTTCATATACTTGTTAAAAAGAACTCGCAAGATCGTGAAATCAGGAAGAAATATACATGGTGTTACGGAAAACAGTAGTAGAGATGTATTATTCGTATTGAGTGCATTAAAGGTAACAATTTTTTGTGTGAGGAAGCGATTACAATTAATCAAGTCATACTCAGTAAGAGACACGATATAGCAGACTAGATAACTTATCATTATAAAAATCGTATGGTAGCGGCATATACTATAGAACAGATAGAGAATTCATTACTAACAATCGAAAACCCTAGTGAAGCTAGGGATGAGACCAAAAAACGTGCAGGAATATTAATAGTATAATAAATGCCGTGTGAGCATTGCCGGACTTTCTGGTGTGTTGACTGATATGCTTTTGTTTGCTTTTTTCCAATGCGATTTTTCAAAGCTTCAATTCCAACCAAGAGACAGCTCACAAGTGAATTTCGATACCGAAAACTCTGGCGGGATATTTCGTCCACCAATAGAATCATTAGTATGCAACATTTGTGTAGACAGGCCACCTTAAAGGAAGCTAACCCCTTACAGACAAGTTTTACAGTTTGATACTTCGATTTGAAGTATTTGAAATCATGAATGCGTTTGGATGTTCTGATAAACTCAATATTCAATTCTTTTCCGTTTAGTTCTTTCGTTTCATTTCACATTGTACTCCCCATGGATTTTATCGTTCCTATCGCTACTTTTGAGGGAATTTTCAACTCCCAGTTACTTTTATAAAGAAGCATTTTGCATTATTTGTGGTAATAATAGTGCCGAATCTGATATCCATCTCCATAATATATTCAGTACCCCATGTAAAGCATTTCTTGAGTGTTAATCATAGTTTCAACACATATTTCGAAAAAAGATGGGTAGTTTTGAAAATCCCAGAATAAAAATTGATGTCAATTGATAATAGAGCACAAGATTATTCTGACGATGATGAAGAAAAACTTCACTTTGAAGGACCTTTCTTTTACTTGGCTAGTTATATTTTGGTGATTTACTGATTGTTTTTCAGAACTTCCCAATTTAACATATTTTTTCCAGAATAAGTGGCAATGGTTGTTACGCGTCTAGTAAAAAAGGATGCAAAAACAGTAATTTGAAATCATGGAATGAAAGTTCTTTAAGGGGGTGTTTTCAAATGCCTATAACCTAGAAAACCGCCGTCAGGCAGCATGTGACGTTATGTTACCAGGTTCAAAAAGTGCTTCTTCGTTGGTAATCTTTCGAAGGAGTTTCTTTAGTTGAGATTGTTCAAAATCAAGAATGCGAGATATCAAGAATTTTGCCTTACGATTTTTCTAGTAATAATAATAATAAATAAGCTTTATTGTCCGAAGAATGAATCTTATTGACAAAGCGTGTGTGAATAATAAAAAATGTATACAAGCATATATACTGAGTCCATGAAATTTAAAACCTCTAAAATTATACACAAGTTCATATACACACATATACTTATGATATGATAAAAACAGATGTTTAGCACATTAAAGAAAATGTCCACATGTATAAAGTGTGGTAACAAAAAGAAATATAAAAATCAAGAAGAGAACTTCACAAAACAAAAAGGATGCTAAATGGAACTTAGTTTAGTTTGACACTAACATTAGCTCAGTGTATGATGTATTACAGAATAAGTATTAGTGGAAGTTATCATCATAAAATTCGTCCAAACTGTAATAGGGTCTATCCGAAAGTAAAACTTTAATTGCTTTCCTAAATTCTGAGGGGCTCTCTATACACTTAACGTCGTTAGGCAAGTGGTTGAATATTTTCAGGCCATTGTAAATTACTGAGTTTTTAGTCAGTGTCGAGGTGGGTAAAGGCAGTCTAAAATCATGAGTCTGACGAGTGGAATAGTTAGATGATACCAGAGGAAATTCATATCTATGTTTGTTCATCAAAGAAGCCGTTTCTAATATAAAAATGGCATAAACTGTCAAGATATTGTATGTAATGAATGAAGGCTTACAAGAGTCTTGTTGTTTCATTTTGAACAGATAACGTATTGCTCTTTTTTGAAGTACAAACACAGAATTCATGAGATATCTAGAACATACTCCCCAGAACGGAATTCCATATCTCAAGTGTGAGTCTACTAGTGAATATTAAACAGATTTAGCTGCAGATGAGCCCAGCTCTCTGGAAGTTATTCTTACAACGTAACAACCCGAAGAGAGTTTTTTTGTGAGAGCTCTGATGTGGTCTTCAAATCTCAAGTCGTTATCTATGACAATACCGAGGAATTTGGTGCTTAATTTATTCTCTATAACACTTTCATTGAGAGTAATTGGTATGTTATCAATAGAACCCCGAAACGATATCACGTTAGTTTTGTTGATATTCAGAGACAAGAGATTAGCACTGCACCAGTCCTTGATAATACTGATATCTGAAGATATAACCTTATGGAGATCAGAGATATTTTTACTGTGCCATAGTATTGTGGTATCATCTGCGAATAGCGTGAACTTTCCCTTTATATTATATTTAGCGATGTCAGATCATTTATGTACAAAAGGAAGATGATGGGACCAAGAATGGACCCCTGAGGAACTCCACTGCTTATATTAGCTGCTGTTGATGTTGTAGTGGGCATTTTAACAATTTGACTTCTACCTGTTAGATATGATTCAAACCACCTATGAGTTATTCCCTCTATGCCATAGTGATACAATTTTCTGAGCAGTATTTCATGATTGACACAATCAAATGCTTTCGATAAATCACAAAACACCGCTGCAGCTACATCACGATTGTTAATATTGTTATAAACTTCGTTAAGAAGGGACAATATGGCGTCATTAGTGCACTTTTTCGGTTGGAATCCAAATTGTTTACAATTTATTATATTATGTGACATTAAGAAATCAGTCAAACGATTTTTTAATATTTTCTCTATATATAGTATAAGTTAACGCACCCGGATTTTTATGCATCTTACATTGAGGCAACCAATTTGTGTGCTTTCTTTTCCGGTAAACCTGGTTGGCGTTGACAAAAAACCGTCAGACTGCTTTTGTTTGAATACTCACGGAAACAACGAAGCCGAACCGCATTTCCGCAACAAAATATCCTCTTCGGTACCGTTACAACAATCGAATGTGATTCACGGTCTCTGGAAGACGGAACAGGTGTATAGTAGGTCATACGTACTGGATGGCAGTGTGCTCACAGGTCACTCGAGTCGATGAACGACAATGCTGGGCTGGGCCGCTCCTTTTCGAGATACCACACGATTAATACCCATACGTATTGTTATTTTGTTTCGATTTGATACGGTGGGTAGTGAGAAGGTAACTGTCTTTGTCACACTTTCATTCATTAAAACGTACAGAGTTACGTAACGATTGGGAAACAGGTGTTCCGCAAGTTCGTTCCGATGTGGTAAATATCGCGTGAAATAATTGGTGGGAGACGTGTTCATCGGTTAAAAATAGAAAAATGTTGATGATATATATGATATACGGCGGCAATTAAACTAGACCTAGTCTGTTTCGAAGGAACCTTGATAACTCTGGTAAACAATGAGCAGCAATTCCTATTTGGCTGTGGTTTTGCTAGCTGTGTTCTTAGGATTTTTGGACATGACCTTTCATCTTCAACTGCGACATACTTAACCAGATCAAAAATCCTAGACCTAGTCTGTTTCGAAGGAACCTTGATAACTCTGGTGAACAATGAGCAGCAATGCCTATTTGGCTGTGGTTTTGCTAGCCGTGGTCTTGGGATTTTTGGACATGACGTTTCATCTTCAACTGCGACAGACTTGATCAGATCTAAAATCCTGCTACCCAACGACAACACAAAAAATTTGGTAGAGATCCGTGTGTTGGTATGTTCTTGGGAAATATGTTTCATATGCAGAACATGTTGCTAGTGTTTCAACAAGACAAAATGGGAATAACATCAGTTACAACTTCAAAATCGATTATTTTTCTTCCAGGCTGCAAATTCAAGATGTGAAGGGAACCAAACATGACACCATGATACTAAGAAAAGGCGTTCCTCTTTCATAGATAATACTGAGCTGAGAATTCCTGGAATGGGATACTACTGGAAAAATAACGACCGCTTTGATGATACAAGGTACCATGTTGAAAGTCCCAAATAGAACTATTTACGACGTGTTTGGTGAAAGTAACTGATAACTTCTGAATAGAGTTATTCCATGTCAGTTTTCAGTTTTAGTAACTGTGGTCAATATAATTTTTGTTGTTAATGGATACATTTCCATCTCCAAAATTCGTGCTTTTGCAACCAGTTATGTTTGAAGAGAAGTTGACAATTTAAGGGATAATCGAAGATTTCTTGAAGAATATCTGATTTTCCCCCAATTCCACTAATAGAGATAACCTGGGATCATCAGTATACAAGAGAAATGGTGAGTTCAATGTTGATTCTAGTAAACGGTTAGACAAAGTGTTATTTTTTAACGTACCTGAGATTCTAAACATTAAATTTCACATTGAAAACCAGTTCAAGTAATAATATAGTACAGCTTTCAAGTTTTTGAATAGACTCATTTGCTGCAAGTTGAACATACAAAAATGTGTTTTTGTTCTTCTGCGTAAAGCATGATTATAAGCTCGAATATTTCACGAACATAGTTGTGATCAGAAAAATTCAGTCTCTTCATTAGCAGTATTGGAGCAGTCAGTAGTTTTCTTCAAGGTATCAGTATTCTCAATAGTGTTTGTTCTTCACTCAATATGACAGTTTTTTGGATAATCTTAGAATTTTCATATGCTGGGAAAGTATTTGGAAATTATTCATCAGAAAATGGTACTTCAAAGCAGTAGCATCATTTTCTTGCGATATTGTAATAGTTTGCAATGTATATTCATCATTGAATTAACTGTATACATAAAAGTTGTCTATTTTACATGAGTAACATACAATAATGCTTGACGCCAACCTTATGGAGATATAATTCGAAGGGATGGATATCACGGGTAGAAGGCACCAGTGATTTCATTTCCAAGCCATGTCTTTTCTTTCATTTTTATTACGAACGTCGTAGCTTGAATCAAACATTTTCTTGAATACTTATTCATAATACCAATAGATGGCAATCAATTCAGAAACAGAAGTGAAATATTTGGTCACTGTTGTAGATATTTCATGTTTTGAAGATTATTTTGATGCCTAAACTCGCATTTCCTTAATAAACTTTTATCGTATATCTATTCTGAAGCTTCATTATCATTCTTTGATAATTTCAGTCAAACCGACAGACCCTTCAGAGTAGGAAACTTTGTCGTGCATTGTCAAATGAATGGTAATATCGACATTATACTGTAGATGGCGTATCAAAAACGCTTCGAATCCTTTCAACACAGGCTTTGACTAACTATACCTCCATAAAAAATGCTTCTACCCAATATTCAATGGGGTCATAACTTTTTCCATCTCTAACGTTCGAGGTGAACATTCAGTCTCACATTTTTGTGTATTTGAACATTCCTGATTCATTCATTGTGCCGTATCATATTTCTTTCATTGCGGGAGTGGATTCAAAGCCGACTTAGGAATAGCGATTCGAAAGCTAGATATGGGCGCCAGGAAATACTTCTTGAGGTTGTTTCAAAAAGTAAAAAGTCACGGATGACTATATAAAGCTCGAAATAAACGACCAACCGGCCTTGTGAGAAGCGGCAACGTAGCCTATAAGGCGCATTCATTAACTGAGGTCGAGAATCTTATGCGGCGACATCAGTGTTGCCAAGTGTGAGATAATTCTTGATTTTCGAAGATTTTTGTGGTAATTCTCAGAGTGAGGATTTTGTGAAATGGTTCGAGATCTGTATGTGTTGTGAATTATTGAAAGAGTTCAACTTATCGCCATCTGGCGTATGCTTTCCGAATGGAAAGAGAAGTTCAAAAACTCAATGCGAAAGTTATTTATCTTTCTGTGAATATACTGAATCTTTCAAGACAGCGCCTGTATCTCAATATTGAAAAATATATTTATCTACTTAGTTTTTAATTTTACGTACTAGGTAAGTATCGAATAGGCGTTTGTAATCATCTTGATCGTACGGGCAATAGTTGAGATTAGAATAGAGTTATTGGTGAAGGCAAAGACTGAGAAACAGTTTGTAAGTACATAGAAACAAAATTCCTTGTTTGGAATAAAGACGTCGGGGAATTCCTAAGATAAATGTTAGGATTTTCAACAAGTATATGGAAAGTTGGGCATACGATATTCAATAAAACATAATGGAATAGTATTATGAGAAGAATTGGTAAAATTCAATTATATTATAAAAGACATGTTCAAAGGAGAAGGGATTTCCATTTTTGCTCGAATATTTTGATATTATTCAGACCTGTGATTGTGGTAGGGAGACATCTATAGATTTTGGTTCCTGTATGAAAAATATCATTCCGGTTTATATTCCTTTTAAAGTTTGGTAGAATGTACGAATCTTCATTTCGGGTATCATTCTTGTAGCAGCAATTGAAATTTCATTACTTTGATCCTAAGCGAATATTTTGAAAATACCTTCTTTCCAATTCCATTTACAGAAATGTAGAGAATTGTCAAAATTTCACATGGCAACCCTGCGCGATGTATAGGCACGCAATGCACTCGGTAAAAGTCTATACGTTGTGCTCGATGATTTAATGTTTCACAATTATTACATATTTCAGGACAGTTCAATGCGCATATAATAACTAGCCATTAAATGTTATTAGTAGGCAAGATGCTGTTTCAAACGTGGTACTAGTGAAAAATTGACCGTTTCTGGACCAACTTGGCCACATATTCCTCAACATTTGCGCCCAGAAGAAAATTCAACGATCCGAAAAACAACCTGCTTTATATAACCATGAAAAAAAGTTTCCTCAACTTCACGGTAAATAGTCAACTCCATGAAAAGTTTTATTCGAATAGATAAAGAAAAAAATTTTTTACCTAGAAACGATCGAGAAAAGTAGTACTGAAATAAAAAGGGTTTATTTTCACAAATTGTAGAGAGTGAAGATTTATTAAAAAATTCTGTGATTTACAATATTCATTTAGGAATAGTTAGTTGTGAATAGAATTGAATGTCAATTGTGATGAAATATGAAATTGCTTCCTATGAGTTTTCACTGTGATTAGATGAATATTATACAGTGTTTTTGGTTATAGAAAAGAAAATTAGTTAGGACAAACTAACGGTTCAAACGATATTTTATGTGTTGTTTTTTGTCCTGTTTTTCCTGTTAGTACTAACGTATTTTACAGACATGCTTCAAAGTTTACCTGTATTTTTGCAATAAGTACAGCTTATCCAATCCATCTTGGCACAAACTCAGATACTTTTCCAGTTGCACACTGGTAGTGTAGACCATGACGAACGAAAAAAGTTCAACACAGTGAACACATATAATAGGTGTTTTTTCATCTTAGTATACTTCACAGAGATTGTTGGGCATATACGTTATTAGTTCTGTACCAAGATGGATTGGATAAGCTGTAACTATTCAATATTTTTGTATTACCTGATATTTGAATTTATGCATCATCTGACATTCAACAAATATCAAACAATATCTACCTGTCTCGCATATTTAATGAGCTGCAAATTCGTACATTGTACGAATAGTATTTGGAAGACGTCCAGAGCTTTCAACTCGATATGTTTGGGCACTACATTTCCTTTCCATCAACACACGAGAATAAAAATAAAAATTTAATTGGATTTCTATTATAAACTAGTGAATTTTGGCTATTAAAACTCGGAGTGATCAGCATGCACAATTTTTAATCTTAAAATATTTTTATAGGATCATAAATAACTAACATGTGATGAACGAGATCACTGTCAATTTACGGTCTTCTTCTGTCATATTGTTCTCATATTCCGATTGGGTGAATTATGTGAAATTTGATACAAATATAAAGATTCATCGATACTATTGTACCAAATGAAATGTAAAAAAAGGTTTATATTCTGATTGAGGTTACGACCCGAGATTATTGTCATTACACCTGCTGCGAGGGTTGTATTCTTTTTTGAATACTCTCATCGAGCCTGCATCTTGAATGCGAACCTCGAGATAGGGCGCCAACAGATGATACCAGCAATTAGCGATGATTATTATAATGAGAAATAAAATATCAGTGGTGATATTTCAAAACCTGTTCGATTTCCGCGAGATGACACGTCGCAATGAGGTTTTATAAGGTGATAAAAGTTGATCAGTGCTTTCTTCATTTGCTGGCTGAATTCTAAGGTTGCATATATTGTTATCTTGAAGGTGTCTTTTCGGTAAATATGTAGCGTCTAATCATACATCTGTTAAGTGATTTTGAGTCCTAGGATCTTATGATTGAAATTTCGGTACAATGGTGCAGCTACAGCAATTTGGGTTTTCAGAGAAAAATTAACAATGAGATTGCTCGATATCAAAGAAATTCCTTCACCCATGGTACATTATTGATTTTCCTTTTATTTTTCTCAATGAATAATATATAAGGAATTGTAGAATGATTTGCTCACTTCGTAATAAATCGAATTATGGTATATATACTAGTGAAAATGGTGAAGAAGCTGATAACAAATTAATGAAATATCAACGGAGTCCTTAGTACATATATAGAGATTATCAAATATTTAATCGTTAGATTAATAACGTTGAATTTCCCGGAATTACTCCAATTCCAAAGTTTTACTACGATATTCAACTATTTACTTTGTGTATCAAGAAAAGAATATAAACCAATCTGACATGAAAATAACATGTTCGTCTAATGAAATTGCAAAACAAAATTTCCAGTGTATTGTGAATTATTACGTAAACTCAAATAATAATTGTCATTTGAGTTAATGGTACCTACCATTACTTAATTTTTGATTACTGATTAGACAACTAACTGATTGAAAAAGAATGTTTTTTTATTGAATGAAAATAAACTATATGCATTGTTTTGTATATCAAGAATGACATTTTAGTTTTAAGAGTAAAAAAGAGAACAAAAACCATCAACGTTTTCCGATTACCTGATTTCTCTTAATAAAAGATACTTATACAGCGTGAGACTGACAGCGTACTTCAAAAAAACCAAATGGTATTACGCCACATACATCTACCGGTTGTTGACAACTGAACAAGAAAATTTGAGACGACTGTACAGAATAAAAATGCAGAATCTTGTATTATAGACGAGTTGAAGGCGGATTTTCATACTTGGATTGATCGCATAAAATCAAAAAATAATTTTTCGGAAAACATATACTGATCATCTATAATGGAAATGAAATACAGCTAATAACTTCACCTCATGAGTTCTGCGTTTCAATAATTTCACTATTTATCTGAATAATAACACCGTCATCAGTGCCTTCAGTGGTTATTGACCCTTAGCTTGATACCCTTTTGCGAGATTGCGGCTGTTGCAATTCTGTATTTGTCTCTATTATACAGTAGATACTTTCTGAACAGTGATAATTCATTAGCATCTTGATACTTTTATCTCATCTGAACAAATTGGTGATAAACTTCGGTAAATTGCGAGCCTTTTTTTCAAACGAGGAAATTTATCGATACTAAATTCCTCGAACCGTAATAAACATAAACAATATCCACTTCAGAATTGAAGTAAACAATGAAACGCTTCTGCCGAACGAGAACATCATATTTGCACGTTTACACACATCATTGCTGCCTTCAGAACAGACTGGCAAGGTCGCAGTGAAGTAGCTGAGGCTCACATTACAAACGATATACGACATTTTCGCTACGTGGAAATATTATCCCAACGAGATTTTATGAGAGAATAAACATTCACGTACATGCCTGTCCAGGTCTCGGCTCGACTTAACACGTTTACTATGCTGCAATGTTCTTTGAAGAAGTGCAAGCACCAGCACTGAATGGGTTGAAAACGTTGGGAAGGTCGCAAAATCATGAAATTCCTTACGGTTTCTAGATTTGTTATCTTTCGTTCACGTAATAAAAAATATGTGACGTTCAACTCACATGAATTTCGACGGGGGAAATAGGATTTGATGCTTTTCCCAACATCGTCAAAAACTGTTTTCCTTGTGTTGATATCGATGAAACTACAAAGAATAAAAATTTTGGGAACGTAGTACCTACTTGTGAACCTGTTGTAAGATATGTTAGGCGTGTTCGATTTCTTTGAAGGACGTTCAGACCAGCCAAAAGTAGTAACTTACTAAATATTGACAATGGAATCGCGTGAAACTTGGCACAGTACAGTCCAACTTATCCTGAACCAGGTTCCATAAAAACGCGAAAAGATCTGGTAGTTCTAGGCAGATTATGTAACAAAAAAGTATGATAATTATAACATGATATACTAATCGAATTTCTGACATTTCACAATTTGAATTCAATTACAAGTGCCAAACAATTTGAGTTTTTGAGGTCCACTAGTGTCTAACAGACAGTTGTTCTCTTCGAAAGATAGGACAACTCCTGAGTTCTACCGCTGGTATTACTCTGGATGAGCTGTGATAGTTTTACAATTCTAAAAAACAGAAAACTGAAATCACAATAACATGACATGAATTCTCGAATGACCATAGAAGAACAAATCACATCCATATCTGGCGTGATATAAATGATTATGGTTAATTGCTCTTCAATGGTTGTTTGACGAAAAAAACATCCAATACATAGCCACTTGTTAGGTGGTGTTACGGATCGTTTTTCATATCCTCCATATATGGTTGCGATTTCCATTTTACTACTTCGTGCTAGCTACTTTCTATCCTTAGTTGCCGAAGACTATGTTCTTTTGAACGTCCACTGTTTAATCCCCTTTTTTCTCTTTGTTTTATTTCACTACCTCTTCTTCAGGCATTATATACAGGTGGCCAAACCATTTCATCTCTGGAACAACCAGACTAAAACTTTAAAATTTTCATCTGAATTGTATCAGTGCCCGTCTCTGCCCCTGTTTTTTCCCAAAATATATTCAATGAAGTATTTACCTCTACCTTAATAGCACTTCAACTTCACTTTGTTGGATGAATTTCCATACTCACTTTCCTTAGTTATCAATACCTACTCCTAAATATCCAAACCGTTCTACATTTTCAAATTTTACTTATTTTTCAACTAGTTCAATGTCCTTTGAATGTATTTGCCACTTGAGCATTGTTCTTTGTGTCATTTCTGAATATTTCCCGTATATTTGATATTAGATTAGATGCCTAATTTGCTTATTGATATTCACCGTGTCTTTTTTTGTATGGGTAACAACTTTGTAGTGTCGAAGAAAGTGTTTCTCAACGTTCGTCGTGAACTTCAATATTTTCTTTGTACTCTGAGGGTTTATATTCGAAAAATTAGGAAAAGTTTCAGCAGAAGGCAATGAAATATGTTTATTGAAAAAACCGAAAATATTCAAATATCCACACTAGTTTGGGGAATTATACAGATTTTTGCGATTTATAATTCATATATCGATTATAAACATTTTTTTGCAATGTCTGATTTGATTTGAATTCATTTATTCCATGAACCAACAAGAACTCAATGACTTCATAACTTTGATATAAATGATACAACAAATTTATGATGTTGCAAAAGTGGAAAATTTCGTGATGAAAGTTCGCGTTTGTAAGGATGTTTTTGAGGAGGTACTTGATCAATTGATTCTATATCCTTATATATTTATTATCCTTTTCATATTTATTGAGATGAAAATAAAACAAAATATCGACGCAAATATACCAATTCATCCTCAAATCTTTTGAAATCAATTTTTTTGGGCGTTCTTTCATCCGGAAAAGAAAAAGTTTTTATAATATCAGATATCATAAGAATTCAAAGCTTTTTTTTTCAGAAGAGAGAAAACCCCAAAAATGGATTTCAGGACATTTCTATCTCCTCAAATAACTTTCAAACAATATTTATCGTCAAATCAGAAAATTTACGAATTCAATTTTCAGGAGAAAGAAGCCCTTGAAAGATTAACTGAGTAAATCATTCAGCCCCCCAAAAAATATGCAATATAATGTATAGAAAATGTAGTTGATAGTATTAATTCAATTCCAATAGACCTCTTTATATCTCCCTTTCACTCAAGGCGCTGAATCTCCACCTCGCTTGCAAGGACAAAAACCCTTCGAATCCCTCCGAAAGAACGCCGAACATCAGGTGAGCTGTGCATCGTGCTTGTGTCGAGCCCCCTTCTGCGTGAGGCGCCTCATCCTGTCGCCAGCCGGCCCTTTGTGGTGCACGTGCCCTGTTGAATTGATGTTTGCTTTTTCTTTGCCGTGCTCTCACTAAAATTCCTGTTAGTCATAGCTACCCCTCAGACGGCGCCATGCGTTATGTCATCCCTCTACCACTGGCGCCATTTTCGAGGTCGAAATGAGACCATTTCGACAAAGCCCTTCGGATCAATTTTATTCGTTTCCATGGAATAAATGATATAATATGTCAATCACGAGACGGTTTCCGTCTTATGATGTAACCTCTGCAATTGAACTGCTGAGGATTGTCCTACCTACCTCAAGGATCGGTACCTGGGCTATTGTTCGTAGTCCTTTATACACTTCACCATACAAAGTGCCAGTAGTCATTAGATCCATTTCCATCTATGATGGGAATGAATTGGTTAACGGTAGTTTAATTTTGTGAAAATATTTATATAATAATATGATAAAATAATTTATATAGGACTTAAAAATAATTCAAAAATTCCAAATCAGCATTTTAATAATTTTTCTCTACAAAATACTTTCGAATATACTGTTTTTGACATAAAACAATTTTGAACTCCTCAAACGAAAGTTTGGAAATGAACCAGAAGTTTACATGTTAGTTGAACACTAGAAAAAAATATTATGGTCATACATTCATTCCAATTTCAATACTATTTTTGAAAAAATATGTGAAATGCCATGTGCGTGACTGATGGACAAAATACCTAATTTCGTTTTTAAAATAAAATGTTAAAAAAATGGGAAAAATATTTTTCGGCAACTCTCTCGGAAATACTCACTTCCCAAATGCTTTCTTTTTCTTTAAGGAATTAGTATTTTTCCGGCCTAGTCCGGAAGTATGTACTTTCCGGCCTAGTCCGAAAGTATGTACTTTCCGGACTAGGATAAACATTTAAAACAAAATGAATAAATATTGTATAAATATTAATATAAATAAGAATGTTCCTGTTAGTACCTATCTTCTGTGCGAATTTGAATATTGGATACAAATAAGAATTAAAATGTTCGAAATTTTGTTCTACAAAGAAAAATAATGAAGAAATGTGTCTAGTTTAATTATTATTATATACGGTTGCCGAAAAAGTACTGTATGTAACATATCTGAAAACAATTCTTTTGACATGTATATTAACTATTCTATAAAATATACTTTGTTAATTACTGGTCGGGATTTTTGAAATTATTGTCTATTGTATATCTATTTTCATTTCTATTGACCCCGATTGAGTATATTTTTCGTCTAAAATGATCCCCATTATTAGTATTCACACTAAATTTTAGAGATTTTTTTTTTCATACCGGTAAGTATAAGGTATGCGATTTTTATTGTTATTAGTATTGCTTTTTCTACTCCTTAGGCGAATGTTAGTCGTAAATTGTGTTTCACAAACATTTTTGGTATAACTAATTATAGTCAAACTTTGATCAATCAACTAAATTCCACCACTTTGATATTGATTGAAACTTTCAACCAGAGGGCGTATCGCTTATCTTGAAATTCCAATTAGAAAACAAATCTAGTAGTTATTGAATCTGTAGCCTCTCAAATGACATTCTACATATTCTACCTCTGAAACCTGATATTAACGTAGCCTAACCCTATCAATTTCAATCATTGAGAAACCGAACGGAAGACGATTCAGTCTTGAATATTCATACCGATTCTTGCTATCGATTGTAAAGCACATGACTCTCACTGAGAATAAAATAATGGTGGTTTTAGCATATTTCTCCATAATTTTCAACTTGAATTTATCGCACATTTGTTGTCAAACGCGCATAGTGGGGAATTCGCACTTTTGGGAGCAAATCTTTGTCACGCGGTATTCTTGGCAAAACATCGTCTCTAAATCACTGTTGACATGAGATAACTTCTGCTAGGAACGGTGTTATCATATTCAATAACACGACCGACATGTTTGAGTGTTTCAAACCTTAATTTCCAATTGGTAATTTAAATACTACCATTCCATGTTTCATATACAACTGTTCTTCATTCCAGATAACCATTCTGCGTGTCAATAAATCATAGAAGCTCATATTACTCTGTAGTGTTAGGAGCAAGAATTTATAGGGTTTGTTGAACAACGGTTATATATTTGAATTTCTGTGAAATCTTTATCAATAATAAGTTGATGTATTTGCCCTATCAGAATTTCATGCGTAGTTCGTAAAAACAGATTATTTCAATCATTTTACTGTTTATCATTCATTACATTACACACACTTTCCGGTATTTTGAGTGATTCCTAGTATTTCAATTAGGTTACTTATTTACTGATATCTCGGAAAAGTAGATACATTAGATAATAACGAATTACTATGTGTGTTGAACTCTGTGGTTGAGAGATATTTTTCGACAATTTGAATCATTGAACAAATTATTAGCAAGAGCAACATAATTTTATTGGTCCCAAGCCTTCTATGATAAATGTGAAATAAAAAATGCTGATAAGAAAGTATTGTCCCTCTGATAAAGATTTGTTTCAATAGGTTTCATCAACCCAGTAGAGAGAAAGGTAGATTGAATCTCTGACACCATTTATTCGTATTTTAGACATTGATATCATTTTCAGAATAACTCACCTTCTGGTTTTAACCTATCTGCATTCGTTCTACTATATGGAGGTGGTGGCGTTTCTGAAACAAAAGTAAGTCAAACGGTGAGTAAAAGTAGTGTTGAACAAATCAGTTTACAGATATGTTATATATTTTTGGATTCTGATGATTATACAATCTTTGACAGAGTCATATATATGGTGAAATTTCCGATATTTTCAATAGGCTATTTCAAACGAGTATCAAGGTTACAAGAAATATTTGGAAATCTGAAGAAGTAACCATTCCACGATTTGTTCGGAAGAAAATACATTCCTGGGCTCTTTTTTCAAAACAATAATTAAATTGTTCTGGTAACTGACTGACTACGTAGCTAGTAACACATTGTTTATTTTTTTTCCCAAATTTCCACTGTACTCAATTGCGCAATTTTTTTACATATATATATATATATATATATATATATATATATATATATATATATATATATATATATATATATATATTTAGTTTTTTTTTCAAATGTTAGCAACTTGGCTAACTATGATTTTGCTTATCTTGACTTTAATTCTTAAGACTTTTCCAATAACATCACAACCCAGAGATGTTGGCCCGAGTCTAAAGATATAAGAGCATATTCATTTCCAAGTTTGTTCGGTATTGACTGGTACAGACAATCGAGGCTAACGGACGTATATTTTATATAGTTATATTTAGGTGGTATTGAATCATGTGAATTGGTTTAGTACTTGTGTTTCACACATTTTCAATTAAAAAAATAGACTGCGATATGTTATATAATTAACGTTCGGTTCTTTTATCACCGAACATCGTTGTCGACATAACATACCAAACACAGGAGCACAAGAAACAAGAACAAGTGTGGATAGACGTACTTGTAAAAACCAAAAAGGATTGCGCCACATTCCTGGCGGTTGATGAATCCAACTATTAAACAAAATTGGATGGATTGGAGAAAACTGTAAGATATGTCATCTAGCTGTCAGTTTGCATTGCCAATAATGAAAAAAAGGACTGAATGTTACCAACGTCTACATTATCACAAATGATATATAATTTCATTCATTTCTAATAATTGATATTGTGATTAAATCACCTTATTACTCAACTCGAATCCTTAAGTTTCGAAAAATAATTGAAATTTTCAAAATCAACATTCTTTTCAATGATGCCACCACATATTTGTAGTTTGCGGCAACAAAATAACCATAGAAATAACTAAGTCGCTGCAACTTATCGCACCAAAAAAGATTCATGCAACTCGAAAAACTTGCATGAACACATGCAATTTTCTGGAGTTGCAGCGACAACTTGCATCGTCGAAACAGGCAGTTACTTTCCGCACGAGTGAGACTAAAGGTCATGGGAGTAGAGAGTGCGATGTCTCTCTTTCCTGTGTTCTGTGCCCAGAAGTTTGGGTGTTAAACTTATGAAACACTCCATGGCATACCAGATAATTCTCTCGCGTTCTAATAAAAGTCAAGATGCGGCCCACGGTCTCTGTAGGTAATTGTACGTCTGAAAAAGTCAGATAAGTATACTTTCCTAACCCACGGTTTTTGTCTCGAGTCGAGTGCCCACTAATTATTTTGAAGGAATCAACTCCAGTGATGAGAGGACGAATTCCCGTCTGCTGCATAGGCGGTCTGCGTCGACCGAGAAACAGTTGAAGATAGTGAAGGCGCCATGGCCAATTTCGATGGGTGGCAAGTCGTGTCGACGTGTCTGGCGATACGAGGGGCCCAAAAATAATAGGACCAGGTTCTGGCGACGACATCAGCGTGGTTTGTCGAGAAAGGCTAATACCGTAGAATTGTGAGCTGAATGCATTTGAAGTGACGGTGTGAACGGTATTTTTTGGTTCAGTTTTTATAATTTGAGATCACAATTCTATCAGAGCAGTGGAATAAAAAAATATACAAAACTCTGTTGATAGGCACGTGTATATCATTCAAAGACGTTTGATTCGTTCACGAAAGGAAGAAAAAGTTTATCTGTAAATTAATCAAACATCTTTGCATGATATACACGTATCTATCAACAGAGAGTTTGATTTTTGTAATGAAAATAATTCATCAAACTCTTTTCGGTTATAATTGCACGAGTGCATAAAAATTACCGATGATTTTGCAAGAAAGCGTGATATCTAAAAATTGAAAGTTAATTTTCATATTTTGGCGAAAGTGCCCGAGGCCGAAGGACGAGGGCTCTTTTACAGAATATGAAAATAACCGAATGCAATTTGTATAAGATATCACGCTTGAATGCAAAATTATTTGGTCATTTTTATGCTCGAATGTAATTCATTGGAATATTTCACGAATAAATAAATTCTCAAGGAAATGTTATTTTTTGTTCATTTATACTTTCTTCTGTAGATTGTATGGAGTACTCACATAAACGCGAAATGTTTTTCTATTTTCAAGTCTATCTGACATTTATTTGTGTTGTTTACTGACGTCTAGCGATACGGTTTCAAATGTGTTGTTATGGTGACTTGATACAATGCAATTACCGCTATAAAGTTTTACTATAATTGCATTGCTCTTATGGGACATTTTATATATGAGGGAAATATTCTCTTGAATGTAACTGCCTCGGTAAATGCACTATGTTTGTAAAGATCGAATTATTAATATTTTTTGTTCCTGTGAAAATGACGATAATAGTTTTTTGATGTTTCGATCTCTTTTTCGAAAATGTCGCATTTTTGCTATCTTTTTTCCATGGCATCATGGTCTAGGTGATTGCTGACAATATTTGTATAGTATTGTCTTAACGATTTTCATTAATTTTTTTCTCAAGAATTAATAATTGCGAGTCTCATTCACGAATCTAGTGAATGTATCCGACTCTAACGTCATGTTATTTTCAACCAATATCTTCATAGATGAAAAGATCAAACTTCAGGGCGTCGATTCCTCATAAACTTCTGTTTGAGACTGCGATGAGTGATTTGCTTTCTCTCGTATTGAACAGATACAGTTTCCTTGTATGTAAAGGTCTCTCACGATGTTTTACGAATATAGGAGTAGGTATTAGTGTTATTTTTCTCCTGATTCTCCGACATCCAAGAAATATATAGCAGAAAGATATAAAATCGCACAATACCTCAATACTTTTTCTGATGCACCAATCCAAAGGTAAATAAATCCAAGCAGTCATTGAAACTTCATTCATTTTGTATTCTTGATGCCCTAGAACAAATTGCACCATCGGGACTAGTAGGATTAAATCGAAATAATATCATTATTGTAAAGTACTTTCTCATTCATACAAAATAATCCGAAACAATTAATACATTTGCTTCAATATGAAAACATGTTCAAGTAAAAATAATTTCAAAAAACAAAACTTAATCGATCACAATACAGACAAGTGTGAAAGATAAATCAATTATCAATGGACAAATATTGAGAGATCTGGAAGTATTAGGTGGTGAGATTATAACAGGTAGAAGGTGGTTACCCGTTCATCGCAAAATACTCTTTATGAGGTATTATCGTGTAATTTATGGAATCTCTCTGAAATGCGATTTGGAAGATAACGGCTTGCCGACTCATAGTATAATTGAAGATGTAAGTTTTTCTTTTTTTTTGATGTTATCGGTTTATTTGACTTTCTCTTTTATCGATGCCAGGGAAATCGTTTTTGAAATATAGAGACTTTTGATGAATATATTACTTTCAGTGTTTAACTTTATCCTCAGTTAATTTCTTCTTTTTATAATTCTAGGCGAAAACATAAGCTTGCTACTCAATAATAATCATATAAGTTTTCAAGGTGAGTTGTGAATACAAGATTATATTTTCAATTCTGCCAATGATCAGCCCTAAAAAATAAAAATAAAACTAGGTGATATTAGCTCTTTGCTTTCCTAGAAGTTATATTCAGATAAAAGGAGGAGTTGTGATAGACAAGTTGCAGAAATTGTGCGAAATCGTTTAAAGAAATGCTACGTTCAATATAAAAAAAATTGGTGTACGTTTCATTTAGACTTAGCTATCAAATAATTCAATGTTGGATATATTGTTTACTTTGCCTGGAAAACAATTGAAGGAAAACTGACAGTTGTATCACAACATCGACATCACAGATCCATGAAAAATATTTTCGATATGGTTGGAAGTTCTACCAACTTCACGTATGTCCCCGGTATCCGAGACTACCATACCTGTTGTATGCCCAACGGTTCGTACCACCAACACAGAGGCGCCCCGAGTAAAAAACTTTTAACAACTCCACCGATGCACATCGGCAGCCTTTCTAGAAACATCTGTTTCGTAAAAAGGTAAGATCGAGCAAAAACAAACATTCTTGGGATTGATTGACGTTAGTCGTTTCAGATTTCGAATTCTTAAAAAGCATTATGTTGAAGAGTTTATTTAATTTTCGGAAAAGCTAATCGAGAATGTGCCCAGAAATTCTTTGGGTTCAAGCTAAATATTGAAAAAAGTCATCAGTTCAGTTCAAACTTTGTTCAAATATACAGATGCAGGAGGTGCGGATTGTTTTTATTTTTTATGTCCCACGTTCACATATTTTTGGCTGGAGGTTTTCAAATCGTTCAGTTTTTGTCAACCATTGACACAGTGTCAGTCATATTCAGGGATTTTTTCAATCAATTATCAATGATTTATATGAGTAACATGCTGAAGGATACTTTAAAAAAAATTAGTTAGCTGATTTGGCCGAGTTCTTCCATAGGGAGAGAGTTTGGAAGTAAAAACATGACTAGCTACAAAAATTAAAATTTTGTCTGTGAATATAAAATAGTAGTCGAAGAAATGAATAGAAATAGTAGAAATAAAAACGTTCTAGAGTAAAGGGCAAATGTTGAAACAACAAATGGGAACTGAAAAAAATAGTAAAATTTGTGCGATTCTATGTATACTACACAGGAAACAAAAAATGGCAAACTGACCATTTGATGGGCTTCTATTATTTCTCATGAAATTGTTGACTACGGAATCTTGAAAGTGAGGCCTTCTGGATGATTCTTAATGACAGAACATCGGATTGACTTTCCAAAGAAGAATAGAACTGAGAGGTTTCATGAACTGCTTTCGTGCCATCCGGTAGTACATTGACTACCAAAAAGAAGTAAAGGTGAGAAATATTCATATCCCCTTCGGTCAAACGCTGTTTACAATTATAATACTCGGTTTTAAATTACGAATCACTTGTCAATTCCCATAAAATAAACCAGAATTAGCATTTTTAATTGTATAAATATATGTGTGTTGCCAAGCGTAGAAAACAAACAAAACCAACACCCAACAACTTTTTAATGGAATGTACACTTGAAATTTATGACGACAGATCCTTGTAACGCCATTGGGTAAAGAACGAGGCGCAGCTTGAGTCCATATCTGGGCTATTAGAGAGGATTTCTACCTTCCTCCGTCTGCTATCTTAAGTGTTCCGAGCAACTTCGTAATAATCAGTTGTTTATGAAAGACCGGTCAATACTTGACTGGATTTTAAAATAGTGCCGGATAATGTATTCAAATTACAATCTTTTACGATAAAATTCGTCCCACGTGCCTTTTCATTCATAGAATACCCCGCACTGGGTTCCACAGATATGGAATTACTTGCGGTAAAAATAATTACCTGTCTTCATCCGAGAACTGATTCCCACCTGTTTTTGTTTACAATATTCCTAATGAGTATCACATGCTTAAATTTTGCATAGTAGTTGAATTTGGCATGGGGACAATCGCAAGGTTACCTCTCAAAAGCTCAGCAAGTTGACAAGATTTAAATGAAAGTGGCCCTATTCAAGTATTTCCTTCTGGTTAAGTTTTGTCGACAAATATTCTCTGAGTTATCTCTAACGGCTAAAATATGTTGGATCAAACCTCTACTTCTCTATTTGTATTTCCATTCCTTCCAGTGATGACATAAACGTTACAATTTCTGCTAGTGGCCACTGAAGTCGGCCTTTTCTCATTGGATAGTTCATCCCTTCAGTGACAAGCTCGAAACTCCAATGATTTTCACATATCAGAAATTTGAGTTTCAGATTTAATATACCGAGTATTTCTCTATGAATGAGCGCATTTGAAAATCAAACTGCCTTTTAGTCTCTTGATTTTCATAGTGCTCTCCGAACAATACATTATATGAACCCAGAGATAGAAACAAAATTTGCTTCTTCTTCGTTGTATTTTCGTTCAGAAACCCAATAAATCAATATTTATAAACATAAAATCGTAGCAACTTCGAAAGTAAGAACAATTTTAGAATATCCGCATCAATATGGATCTGTGATAAAAAAGCTACTGTAGCATATTCATCATAGGATCCATGGAGGGTCTCAAAGTCAATTGCATACTGCCAACGAATATGATCAAAAAAGAAAAAAAGTTTCTGAATCTAATATGAAATTCTATTTCACATCCTCGCAGACTGAAAGTAAGTCTTTTGGCGCCAAGTATCCATATTTGCGATTTCCACAAATGGAAATCATGTCTATATCGAAGAAATCAACAAACTCAAATGAAATACAAGGTAACAACGGCGACAAGTAAGATGCTGATTGAGTTCAAATGAAGTGGATGTATTTTATAACCAGACAAATTTCCTGTGTCAAATACCTAATAGGGATATAATGAATAATAATAAATTCTTCGCTTTAAACTGATCTGATACGGTACACTGCTTTCTACATATGCGGAATAGTCAGGTACGCTATAATTATTCATGAAAATAGTAGCTGTCTCATTTTGTGCGCTGAACTTGGAATGCCTTCCGGTTTAAAAAATTACAGAAATTGAAATAATGATCCATAAATCAAGACATTCAATGAATGATTCATACGATACAGCGAATAGCTGTTTTCCACTAGTGGTGGATAAATTCTTCCACAGAAACATTTGAATCAAAAGAAAACAGATTAATGATTATTTTTCTTGTTCAAACTGAAAAATGCAAATGAAAAAAACGATATTTTCGGAAATTCTATCTTTGAAGAAACCGAATGAAAATTATGTCCAAAACTCATCTTTTCGAAACCTATGAACATCTGGCTGTCACTGTCCACAGGAAATCGAAATTTACACTTCCGCTTTTGAATGAAGAAGTATTAATTTTATAGGCAGGACATAATATATAAATACACTAATCTAGAAACAATTTACAATTTCATGGAATTTCATTTGATACTACTGCCATTTGGGTTTCAATACGCTCCTTATACATTACATGTGGTAATTATAAATTTCAGAATCATCGTTAATGAATATTCGCCTGAAGGAACGAATTAAAGACAACTATAATGCACTACCACGTTTTCATTTCAACAGCATGAGATGAGGCCAACCGCCAAGGGCGAAATGAAACAACTGACCAAACCATCAACCAAGTGTATCATTAAAGAAACATCAAACAAGCGTGGTCCACCCAATATTCCAAGAAAAGCACTGTGGAATTCAGTCGGCCAATCTAACCGATGAACTTCGGTAACTGCTCCTTTGTGCACTGTTGCCACGTGCACATTGTCTTCAGATATAATATTCCATGAACCAACATGGGTGTAGGTATCTGATTTCCTGAAACGTTTTCTCGCGTTTTATTGTGGTCGTGTTAGATTGAGCACAGCAACGTCTGATAAAACCTTAGGAAAAAATAGCAAGAGTCGTTACAGTCGGCAGTTGGTGTGGTATTCGTCTCGGAATTAAAAATAATAAATCCTAAATTTTTGACAAAGTTTCGATAAGTGTATTTCAGTATACTCTTTCAAGCTCAATTTTTTTGTTGCTCGTGTCAGAAGGAAGTGAAATACATATTGAAATCGTCGAAATATTGTTATGAAATTATGAGCATGTGTAAAAAACAATATTTACTAAACACTGGACTAATATAAGTCCACCGAACATGGCAACGAATTTTTTTATGAAATTGAACATACTTATACCTACATCTGATTGCACATATGTGGTGTTTATAATGTACCAAAATGACACAGTAATGCTAGTGGGAGATACATGTTGACATGTCAACGATCTAGTCACTTACATATCCTAATTCATTTGTCCGAAGGACAGGTAACATCATGATATAGGAATAAATATATATATATATATATATATATATATATATATATAAATATATAGATTAAAGTTGGCTCAACAGGTTAGTATGTCTTGTAATAAACTAAAAAAATATTGTTTGTGTAACATAAATTAGTTCATGAAATGCAATCTATATGAAATTGGGACAAAGGTCATTTTATAGACATAATGTATACAAATAACATCTAGAAATGTTGAAAAAAACGGAAATGATGATAACGATTTGAAAACACCTCCAAATGAGTAATTGAGGATCAAGCTGGGTCATACCCATAGAAGGCAAGAAATGTTTTTTCATTTCAGTACACGAAAGTACTGAATGAGTCAAATAAACATTGAGTCGATGGCTTTCTATGAAAATTGAAATAGTGACAATTCGTATTCACAAAGGTATAACATGAAGCTGATTTATATTTGGAATTATATGAAAACCTTCGTATACCGACACTATGATGCCAGATTTTTTTCTAGGCTCAGACATAGTTCATTTATAATGCCATATAAATAAATTGTTGATGTTTTCTTATCGATAATTTGGCCATTCAGAGGACTATAGTGCCATAGACAATCTCTGTAATAAATTTAACTCAATTTACTTTTTTCATTTTTATTCTATGGCTACCGCTATAGAATGGGTAAATGGTGAATATATTCATTATTATTTCGAATCTATGAGCAAACGAATTATCAAATCCGTTCCCAAGGAAAGCAGCATTTCTCACAATTAAAATTCAATTAGATTCATCAACATAGATTAAAATTATTTTAGTGTGCGATGCGAAGGTGTCTAGGCGCCAAAGAAATGTATGGTATAAAGCGTGGGAGTTCAGTTCATTATTATTGAACATATAAAACTATGCAAATAATTCATATTGAATATCAACTTCAAGTTTTTACTACCATTTACAATATCTGCATTAATGATGCTGAAATTGATGGTAATTGCCTTACCTGCTAATTGATTTTACTTCAAACTATATGTATATCAAACATAGCGCAAATGTGTGTGTGGGCTTTGTAATTGCGTTTCAGTGCCGATTGTAGTTGGAAAAAATGTTAATGCGCTAACTGGTAAATAACCAACGAATTGTTAGTCAATAAAGGTATACCGTTCAGTGCAAATACATTTTCAATATGCACACATCTCGTCCAACTTTCCTTTTTTGAATTTAGAAGACATATCATCAACACATACGAAACCTTGTGCAAAAAATATACGATCAGTCTCATCTATTAATAAAGAACTTTTACCACTTAACAGGTCTTTAATTTTGTTTAGTAAACCAAAGAATATGATTCCTTGTGAACACATAAAATCTTCTTCTGAACGTTAAAAAGGCAAAAGCCCATTAGAAAATGATAACCCAGTTTTCATCGCCAACTACACGAGAAGGATTGGAATCAGATTCCAGAATTCGATCACAAAAAAAAACAATTTTTCAGCACAGAGCGAGCCAGCAATTACATTGAAAAGGATGTTGATTTTGTATTATTTCGAGGCTAGGTACTTCATAAGATAGTCGGAAACGAACAAGATATGAATCAAATCATGCTTGACGACAAAAGTTAAAATTCATGATAGCCTACAGTCTTAAACGTTAATGAGATGGTTATGCTGAAATAAATCGTATGAAACCACTAGGTGTTTTAAGTCCCACGACGACGTAGAAAAGAAGTAAACCTTGAATACTGTTTATGAAACATCTTTCAAATATATACGGGTTACACAATATCGACTAATTTTTTCGAACACCGTCAATGTACATGTTCTCAAACTCACTACGTGGCAATTTAACATTCTTCGAGATAAATAAAGATGCATTTTCTGTGTTGAAAAATGGATGCTGAAAGGATGAATAAAAAATAATAGAAGAGCAAAATGAAAAGTTGAATATACACATTGTTTGCGTAGTCACAACAAAAATTTACTACTTGAATCAGGTGTAGTGAAAGATCTCGGGAAAGTTGATGCCGAAGATTAGTATCTCTTAGTGAAGGTAGGTGGAGTATAGTTGAGGTCTTGTACCATAGTTGTATACTCATCAAGTATTTTACCCTTACTGCAAACCTCATCACTGGTGTACCCAGATCATTCCATGTATTTGATTATGGAAGTGAGTATAATTTCGGAGATCATGCTTTTTTATGGTTTACGATGGTAGTGCCAAGCATAAGCTCCCAGAACTTATGGAATGCCTACGCCAATAACCTAAATTCAGAGAGAATTTAGAAATACACTCGATCCGACAATTTTTTGGGTTTTTGGCTTGACCCTTTTTAAATCCATCAAAATAGTAAGTGACGACCGTACTATCAATGTGGGTAGCTAATTTGATATATATTCAATGACTACCATCTGATTCAAAGCGATTTTCAATTAATTTCTTTATAACTTATTTGTGAAGAGCAGAGCAAGATGCGAAGCACGTTTTCCGAAAAAGAAATGAATAAACAACGAAAATGTTCTCTAGTTTCATTGAACAATAAGTACGAAGTGGAATTACACCGTAATAGAAGGAAACATAAATAATAGCGCAATTTAAGATTGGCGCCGCGACTTATAAACATTTATCGTTTTGGGCGCCATGTTTCGATATCCATTTATTTTCGTAATGTACTCAATTTTGGGATATTCTTAGTTAGTGCTATTTGAATAACGGTGTGATGCTGGAGGCGACGTGGGTGGTATAAAACTATACGGGGCATATTCCAAAAGTAATAACACTGGAACTGCAAAAAATTACGTGGTATATTTGTTGGAATCATCACGACATATTTAGTTCAATCGTTATGTGAACGAACTATAATAAAACCCGCTGGAAGAATGCACTTGTGCAGTATTCATATCATTCGTAAGAATTTATGAAAATCTGAAATATAGAAAGAGTACTCGGAAGAGTAATAATTTTGTCTTATTGATGGAAATATTTTCATGTCCTGATGACGATACGAACCATATTTCTGTCTGAGAGAGTTTTGAACGCTTAGATGACATCATAAACAAAATAAAACTCAAACTCTTTTCTGGATGAATTCCAGAATTCAGTAACAAAAGTCCATTAGCACGTGTCTACCTTTTGATATAAGTGTAAATCATTTGGAGTTATTTGTGACTTGACTGTTATTAGTCCTGCTTAGTTGGTATCAAAAATCATATTCACAGCTTTTTGATGTTTTGAAGGTTTCGTAGGATATGATGTAGCACTATTGTATCATCTCGGATATCGTGGGATGAACATTTATAGAAATCTGGTGATTCAAATAATTGAAATTATTGAATCAGTAGCTTTCATGTAAGAAGATGCGGAGCATGCAGTCAGTTGTTACAGTTTTACACCGAGTTTCGACATCTCAAAAACATAAAAGTTCCTCGAAAAGTTTCAGAAAGCGAGCAGGAAGCATCATTATCAACCACTTTTGTATGTATGCATATGTACTCGAACTCGGCTTCGAATATTTGAAGAATGATCTTCTTCATGATCATTAACTTTTCATGAAATGCAACCGTTGACGGAGAGACCAGTGAAAGACTAAGGTATACCCACGTACAGAGAACATATATCTTTTTATAGATGAATAGTTCTCAAACCAGCCGATGCAACGATCCATTATAATATATCCATTGATCAGCAAATAGGAAGATTTATTGGTTCAATTTAATGGTTTGATAAATCGAATAAATATATAACTTCGGCAGTTTTGTTTCAACGTGGTCCAGCACAAGATTTATAGCTATAACCGTGAGGATTCTTCTCGTGATTTTTTCCAAGTATGGGCATCTCAGGAGATATATAGTTTCATGGACAATTTCACATTCGGAAACTATAGGTTTCACCATAAAAGATCTGAAACCAGTGATTACTTAGTTCACCCTAAAATCAATGAATTCATTGCTAGATTTTTCTCTCGAAATATTTTACTAGGTAGAGTGGAACTGAAAAACTAATCGATGAATGAAATGATCTTTATTATTGTCTTTCCATTTTCATATCAGCTCAAGTTTTGGATCAATATCTTTATTCAACGATTCTCCAGTTTATTTTCTCATGTATTTCGAAGTAGGAAGCGATTTGATTGAGGCTTTTTCAGAATGAATCGGAAATTCTCATAAGGCAGGTAATTGATTACCAAAACACTATCTGCATCTCAAAAAACTGCCTTTATAATCATTTTAGCTGTTAACCCCCACTCAATCCGCCATGTGGTTTGTTGTTGCATAATAGTCAATCAAACCACACAGATATCATTCA